>PVLC010042721.1:0-12831 GCA_004027655.1 Graphiurus murinus | reverse complement strand
GAGGGCATAGGACCAACACTTGAACACATAGGCACAGGTAAAAACTTTCTCAACAAGATCACAAAAGCACAAGCAACCCTCAGGAAGATCAATACATGGGATTGCATTAAACTGAAGAGCTTTTGTGCAGCAAAGGAAACTATCAAGAACCTAAACAGAGAGCCTACAGAGTGGGAGAAGATTTTTGCCAGTTACTCTTCGGATAGAGGTCTAATATCTAGGATATACAAAGAACTCAAGAAAATCACAGCTAAGAAAGCAAATAATCCAATCAAAAAATGGGCAAAGGATCTAAATAGACACTTCACAAAAGAAGAAATACAAATGGCTAATAAATGTATGAGGACATGTTTCACATCATTAGCAATCAGAGAGATGCAAATCAAAACTACCCTGAGATTTCACCTAACTCCAGTCAGAATGGCAATCATAAAAAACACGAACAGCAACAACTGCTGGCGAGGATGTGGAGAAGTGGGAACTCTAATACACTGTTGGTGGGATTGCAAACTAGTGCAACCACTTTGGAAAATAGTACGGAGGATCCTCAGATGTATGGGAATGAACCTACCATATGATCCAGCAATACCACTTCTGATTCAGCAATACCCAAAAGAATGGAAACCAAACTATCAGACGGACATATGTGTATCTATGTTTATAGCTGCACAATTTACAATAGCCAAACTATGGAAGCAGCCAAGGTGTCCATCAACAGATGAATGGATTGCAAAACTATGGGATATGTACACAATGGAATTTTACTCAGCCATAAAGAAGAACAAAATCATGTTATTTGCAGGGAAATGGAGTCAACTGGAAAACATTATGTTGAGTGAGATTAGCCAGTCACAAAGAGTAAAGAAGCATATGTTCTCCCTAATATGTGGATGCTAGGGAGAAGATGGGCCATAAGAGGGTCTCCAGATGAAAAAGGAGAGACCCTCGAAAGCAAAGAATTTGATTTAACCGAAGGGGTTGGGGGGGCACACTAATGTATATCAAGGTCACTCACTAAACTGAACTTGAGAGGGAGGGAGGGCGAGGGAGCGGGGTGGGAATTTGGGGAAGGGGTCAAATGAGAATTGTGAGCACATATATCTGTTATCAATTTGTACCTAACAAAGATGTATGCTTACAATGTATGAATAAAAATAAAAATTAAAAAAAAAAAACTTGCTCCCTAGCTGAAGACATTGTTGGGAGGTGATAGAACCTTTAGGAGGTGAGGCCTAGCTAGAGGAAGGTAGGTCACTAAGGCATGCCCATGAGGATAACATGAGGCCCCAGCCACTTCCTCTCCCTCTATTTTAGCCTCCTGGTTGCCACACTCTGCCATATCTTATCACATACCCAAAGACAATGAAGCCAAGTAACCATGCACCAATAATTGTGAAACTGCGGGCCAATGCCCATCTTTCCTCTTTATAAGTTTATTTATTTCAAGTATTTTGTCACAGAAATAGAAAACTGACTAACATACAGAGTGAATACCATGGACCATGGACAGGGCCACAGAAGGGGGTGTTAATGGAATAGTGAAGTTTGGCCAGAGCCTAAGGTAAGAGATAATCTTGTAGTTAAGTGGTGAGCTACAGTTTGTAGGACTTTGAGCATTAAGATATGCAGCGAGACTTAATTTCTTAGGCAAAAATAAAAATGATTTGGATTTTTAAGCAAGAGATTATGTAATCAGAGCTGGCTGATCTGCTTTAATGGTTCTTACTATAAAATTCAGATAAGAATATCACTGCAAAGTACAATAGCTATTACCAGGGGTGGAGATTGAGCAAGGGGAGATATTGGTCAATGGTAAAATATTACAGTTAGGGAGAATAAATTCTTGTACTCTATTGCACAATAAGGTGACTATAGTTAACAAAATTGCATATTTCAACATAACTAGAAGAAAGCATTTTAAGTGTTCTTACCACAAAAAATGATAATTTTTTGTAGTGATGAATATATTTAATATACTTCTTTAATTGTTATATCACACACACACACACACACACACACACATACACACACACACACACAATTCTGGTCCCCATAAACATATACAATAGTTTTTGTGTCCATTAAAAATAAAAATGAGAGCCAGGCGTGGTGGCGCACTCTTGTAATCCCAGCATTTGGGAGGCTGAGACCGGAGGATCCGGGTTCGCGGCCAGCCTCAGCTACCTAGTGAGGCACTCTGCAACCTAGCGAGACCTGGTTTCAAAATAAAGAATAAAAAAATAGGGCTGGGGGTATAGCTCGAAGGTAGAATCCCCCTGAGTTCCATACCCAGTACCACAAAAAATTTTTAAAAAGTAAAATAAATTTTAAAAAATTAAAAAATAAATAAAAATGAATAATTAACTAGAAAAAAATTGTGTTGCAGAACTCAAATGTGTAATAATCACAAATTGGTCTTATAAACCCTTAATGGGAAATAAAAATAACTTTGAAGGGCTCAATTTTTCACTTAAAATACACAATGAAAGTCTTTTGTGACATTTTACATTTTATCTACAGCTTGTAGTTTTCTTTTTGAATTTCTTTTCTCTCAATGTTGATGCTTACTTTCAAGGCAAAATAGAGAACAGTGTGATTAATTTTCACCCATTTCTTGGTTTATGGAACTCTGTCCATTGAATGACCTATGGCACAGTTTATTTTGACGGCACATGTCAGTGTGTTGAAGAATTATGAAGCTTAATTAAAGATTTGAAAGAATACATTATTTACATTTGTGAGAGGCATAAAAATATTTCTATTGGAAAATGATGATTAGAAAAATTTACTCTGTAAATATGTTTTCTATTTAGTTCAACTCAGTGTCAAAAGGTTGCATTATTTCACCTATACACTTTTTCCCCCCACTGTGAAAAAATAAGTCAGTTTTAGTGGATCATTTGTGACTGTATATTTACTATCCTTTGAATACTTTGGTATTGAATGATTTGTAGGACTTCACTTTTGTCTATGGGCATAATTTTAATTTTTCTTACTTTTTTCTTCATCTGTTTTTCACAATCCTTGACAGCAATGGTGAAAATCTCTGAAATTTATTGAATAGTTCAGAATTTTCTATTATAGGCTAAAACTTACATTTCATTTTTCAAAGGGGAAATCCTTAAAATCTCGAGGCCATAGTATATAGGTTGACATCTCTCCTTCAGAATGGAAATGCTCCCTATTTAAGCAGCCAGTTAATCCTAAAGCAGCACATACAAAATGGTTACACACTTAAGATAAAAATATAGACCTAAGTTCCTTTAATTTGTTCTAAGCTAGTAAGGGTCAATTCTGATGTTTGTAGAGGGTTAATGAATATCTCTGAGATGAGCTGAGGCATTGTTCTTTTTAGCTAGCATTGATGAATCACAATCCGTTTAGCCATCCTGTGACTCTAGGAAATTTTTTCTCTATAACTAATGTGAAAGCAAAACCCAAAACACCCCAAATTTCCAAAATATAATAATGCAAAGTGGGAAATGCCACGTGATCCTTCTTTTGGAATTATATGCCTTGCAAAATTCCAGTGAGCCGAGCCATGCTCAAGGCCCAGCTTATTAGGATGGTGTTGCAATCTTGGTTGGTTTTCAGCTTCAGTATGAGTTGAGAAGTCACTCTTTCTAACAAAGGATTAGAACATTACTTTCCTGATCACCCAACATAAACCAAACCTACTGTTCCCAGACTAGCAAAAAGGGTGGCAGTCCAATGAAGGCCTGGAAGCTAAGTGGGCAATTACTCTATGCTTAACAGATATTTTGAACATTTACAGACATATGAACTAAGAATTCTTTTAGAAAAGCAGAATTTTATAACAAAAAGTCCAGAATAGCCAAAATAGGTCTTAGCAACAAAAACCATGCAAGAGGCATCACAATGCTTAACTTCAAACTATACTACAAAGCCACAGTAATAAAAACAGCATGATATTGGCACAAAAATACACATAGACCAATGAAGCAGAATAGAAGACTCAGAAATAAACCCACACACTTACCGTCAATTAATTTTTAACAAAGGAGCCAAAAACATACACTGGAAAAAAGATGGACTCTTCACCAAATGGTGTTGGCAAAACTGGTTAACTATATGAAGGAAAACAGAAATAAACTCTACTTTCTCATCCTGCACAAGAGTCAATTCAAGGTGGATCAAAGACCTGGAAGTCAGGCCAGAGACCTTGCAGCTACTTGAAGAGGGCACAGGGCCAACACTTGAACACATAGGCACAGGTAAAAAATTTTCTCAACAAGACCCCAAAAGTACAAACAGCTCAAAGGAAAATCAATACATGGGATTGCATTAAACTGAAGATCTTCTGTACAGCAAAGGAAGCTATCAAGAATCTCAACAGAGAGCCCACAGAGTGGCAGAAAATTTTTTCTAGATTGATAAGAAAATATAGATAGATGATAGATAGATAGATAGATAGATAGATAGATAGATAGATAGATAGATAGATAACATAGTGGAATTGGATGCAGCACAGAGAGCAGAGGACTGAAAAGAATTCCACACAACTCATCTGGTGAGCAGAGAGCAGAGGCAGGTGCCATCCCAGTGAGCCCATGATGGGGCTGGTGACTGCAAGGACCCCACGGCCCTCAGATACCAACTCCAGCAAAAAAAAAAAAAAAAAAGCAGCAATTTGTAAAGCCAATGATTGCAGAAAACCAGCATGAAATGCAATCACATTCTTCTCTCCAAGCTTGAATACATCAGGACTACAACTCCCCAGACTGGCTAATCTAACCACCCAGTGAACTTGGACCAAGAAATGACAGCATTTTCCTGCAGGGAACCCAGTGGCTAAAACCCACCTTGTCAACACCACTGTGAATCCACAGACCAAACAGCCAAACCTCCCAGTGAACTCCTATGGCTACAGCAGAATTCCCCCCTTCATGCAGGGACCCAAGTAGCACTCATCAAGTCCATGAGTTTACAAACCATGCCAGTGAGAACCTCCATGAATTTACCTACAGGGTCTGTGAGTTGGCATATCATCCCTAGGGAGGTGGGGGCAGGGCTTTAATCTGACACAGCAGAAATGTGAGTTAGCAGACAGTTCCTAGGGACACTCATATGGGCAGGATCTAAGGTTCGCAGTTCTGAGCACCCCTGCAGCGTCTCCAGCAATCACCACAGGACCACCAGCAGTGGTGTCTGTGAAATAATTCAGTCAACCATGCAGCAGGCTCTAAAGGCTATAAAGTCATGGCAATGCTTGGGATCCACAAGCACCAAGGCTGGAATCTAACAAGGTCATAATTGCAGCTGCCCAGCACAGCAGCAGTGTCCATGGGACTAAATAATTGAGCCCCAGGCTCAGAAATGTATAATATCTCCCTGCCAGAGTTTGTGCTCTGTATGCAGGGAGACCAGGGACCAACAGTAGTTCACATAATTGTAGCTACAGACTGGGAACACAACACTCTATCTGCCAGCAGAATTTGTGCCTAGCAATCATAAACACCAGTAACTGGCATGACTCCACATGATCACAAAATCATCTCTGGCCATGCTCAGCTTAGAGCCAGTGACTTCACAGGCCAGAGGTCAGAACTCTGTAGTGTTTCATGGATTTCAAACCAGCAGAGCAGTGATGGTATCTGTGGGGCATTACATCCTAACCAGAACATATTGTAGGCTCTGAACAGAACATCATAGTGTCTCATCCTGATGAGTTTGGGCTTGAAGAGCACAGCAGCCTGCAGCCAATCAGAAACTCCTGTTTGCCTGCACAAACTAAGGAGCATATATTGTGGGTTTTGGGGGACAAACTCAAAAATCTGATTATATGAGATTTGTTGAGGCAAATATATACTCCCAAGCATAGACTTTATTACAAAAGGACAACAAATAGATATAGGAATCTCACAAAAAGAGGGAGAGGATGTCAAGACAACAGAAAGACAAATCCGAGAATTCTGGAAACATGAGCATGAAGACCAGCAAGGAAATAATAAACTCCCGCAACTCAGCAACAACAGGAAAGATCACTGCAGAAAATGCCAGGTGAGAATTCAGAATTTTGATTTTTCAATATGATCCAAGGCATCAGGAATGAAATTAGAGAGAGTGTACAACAAATGAAAGAACTTCGAATAGAAAATTGAGGCCCTAAGTAAGAACCAAAAGGAGGCTTTGAGTAAAATGAAGGAGACAATACATTAAAGACCTCAATACATTAAAGACCTCAATTAAAGACCTCAATAGAAACCACCTCTGGCAGACCAGACCACATGAAAATAGTCTTACTCTTAGAAAAAAGCTCATTGAAAACTTACCACACAATCAACAATATAGATAAAACAAGAAAACAACACAGCCAGAACACCTAAGAAACATGGGATAATATGAAATGCAGCCAAGACTGCTATAGCCAGCAAAGATATCATTCAAAATTGATGGATAAATAAAAATCTTCCAAGACAAGCAGAAACTAAAAGAATTCATAACTACCAAGCTGGCATTAGAAAAAATACTTAAAGAAATAAAACACAAAAAGGAAATAGAAATAAACACCAGAACCAAAGAAGGGGCAAATTATACCAGGTGGATAACTACATGAAGAAGAAATAATACTATATCAAAAAGAAAATATAACTCAAAATGTCAGGAAACAAAAATTATCTCTCAGTAATAACATTGAATGTCAAAGTCTAAACACCCCAATTAAAAGACATAGACTGGCAATATAGATTAAAGAATATAATCCAACTATGTGCTGCTTGCAATAAACTCACCTTATAGACAGATGTCCATAGGCTAAAAGTGAAAAGATGGAACAGATATACCATGTAAAAGGAGATAAAAAATAATCAGGGGTAGCGGCAATCATATCCAACAAAGCAGGCTTTAAGCTAAAACTCATCAGAAGAGACAAAGTGGGTCATTTCTTACTAATAAAAGGAACAATACAACAAGAAGATACAAAGACAGTAACATTTTATGCCTCAAATATGGGAGCAACCACTTTTATAAAACAAATTCTTCAAACCTAAAGAACACTATAAACCAAATGGTCCTAACAGTTATATACATAATATTCCAACCAACAACAGCTGAATATACATTCTTCTCAGCTGCTCTTGGAACTTTCTCCAAAATAGACCACCTTCTGGGCCACAAAGTAAGTATCAGCAAATACCAAAAAAAGTAATTTAATTATTTACATCATTTCAGATCATAATGGAATAAAAGAAATTAACAACAAGAAGACCAAAAGAAATCACATACATACATGGAGATTGAATGATACACTTTTGAATGAGGATACACTTTTGATGATCCATCATAGAAGAAATAAGAGAAGTAAAAAAAAAAACACTATAATTAAATGAAAATAGACATAAAACTTACCAAATGGGAAATTTTGAGACAATTTTAAGAGGAAAATTTTTAGCAGTGAGTGCCCATATAGGAGAAACAAAAAGTCACCAGATAAACAACCTAATGACACACCTCAAGGACCTTAAAAACAGAAACAGACTAATCCCCAAGCCAGTATAAAGTAGGAGATAATTAAAATCAGAGCCAAAATCAATGAACTAAAGAAAAAATAAAATAAAAAAGATCAACAAAACAAAAAGCTGGTCCACTGAAAAAAATTAATAAGGTTGATAAACTCTTAGCCAAACTAAAAAAAGAAAGAAGATCAAGGATCAACCCAATTTTTTAAAATCAGAAATGAAAAATATTCACCATAGAATGGGGAAGTCCAGAGGATCATCAGAAACTATTTTAAAAATTTAGTCACCCATAAACGTAGATGAAATCACCAGATTTTTAGACACATACAAACTACCTAAATGGAACCAAGACAATACAGTAATCCTAAACTGACCAATAGCAAGCAAAGAGATAGAAACAGCAATAGTCTTCCATCAAACAAAATCCCAGGTCCAGATGGATTCCCAGCTGAATTCTAAAAGTCTTTACAGAAAAACTAAACAACATACTTCACAAGTTACTACATGAAATTAAAGAGATAAAGTCCTTCCAAATTCCTTCTATGAGAGCAGTATCACCTTAACACCAAAACCAAATAAAGATATCTTAAGAAAACAAAATTACAGACCCATATCTTTGATGAACATAGGTGTAAAAATTCTAAACAAAACACTAGCCATGCACATTCAAAACCACACCAAGAAAATTGTACACCATGACCAAGTTCATTTCTTCACAGGAAAGCAAGGCTGGTTCAACATATGCAAATCAATATATGTCATTCACCACACAAATAGAACTAAGGACAAAAATCACATGATCATCTCAATAGATGCTGAAAAAGCATTTGACAAAATCCAACACCTATTCATGTTAAAAACACTGCAGAAAATTGGAATAGAAGGAACTTACCTCAACATCATTTAGGCAATATACAATAGACCCAAAGACAACCTCATAGTGATTGAAGAAAAGCTTTGGATCTTATCTTTAAAATCAGAAACAAGACAAGGATGTCCACTATCACTATTCCTTTTCAGACCGTTGCCAGAGTGATAAGGCAAGAGAAAAATATCAAAGGAATTCAAATAGGAAAAGAAGAAGTGAAATTATCTCTATTTGAAGATGACAAGAACCTATACTTAGAAGACTCAAAAACTCAGCCAAAAGACTGACTAACAAATGCAGCAAAGTAGTGGGATATTAATCTAAAAAAATCAGTAGTTTTTCTATATGCCAATCACAACTCTAATGCAAAATAAATGCAGAAAAGAATTCCATTCACAATAGCCTCAAAAATAATAAAATACCAAGGAATAAATCTAACCAAGGAGATAAAAGATCTCTACAATGAAAATTATAAAACACTAAAGAAAAAAATTGTAGAAGATCTTAAAATATGGAAAAATCTCTTATGCTCTTAGATAGGCATAACAAATATCATCAAAATGGTCATTCTACCAAAAGTAATCTACAGAGTTGATGCAATCCTTATAAATAACCAATGTCATTCTTCACAGATCTAGAAAAATCAGTCATACATTTCATGAGGAAAAGCAAAAGACTCAGAGTAGCCAAAACAAGTTTCAGCAATATAACCATGAAGGAAGAATCACAATTTGTGACTTCAAATTATAGAATTATAGTAATAAATTTAGCATTTCATTGTCACAAAAACAGACACATAGACTAATGAAACAGAATAGAAGATACAGAAGCAAATCCACACACTTATAGAAAATTGATTTTTGAGAAGGATACCAAATATATACATTGGAGAAAAAAAAGTCTTTTAAACAAATGGTGTTGGGAAAACTGGTTATCCATTTGTAGAAAAATGAAATTAAATTCCTACCTCTCACCCTGCACAAGAGTCAACTTGATATGGAACAAAGACCTGAAATTTAAACAAGAGACTTTGAAATTACTAGAGGAGGGTATAGGTCCAACACTCCAACACCTAGGAGCAGGTACAAACTGCCTTACTAAGAACCCCAAAGCTCAGGTGATTAAAACAAGAATTAATAAGTGCAATGACATTAAACTAAAAAGTATTGACTCACCAAAGGAAACCATCAAGAATCTAAAGAGAGAAATTACAGAACGGGAGATCTTTGCCAGGTATCCCTCTAATAGAATATACAAATAACTTAAATGACTTAATAAATACATGAAAAATATTCAACATTATTAGCAAAAAGGGAGATGCAAATCAGAACTACACTGAGATTCCATATAACTCCAATACGAATGGCAATCATCAAGAAGTCAAACAACAATAAATGCTGGCCAGGATATGGGGAAACAGGAGCTCTTCTACACTGTTGGTGGGATTACAAATCAGTGCAGTCATTATGGAGATAAGTGTGGAGATTCCTCAGAAAAATAGAAATGGATCCACTATGTGATTCAGTTATACTATTCCTGGATATCTTTCCAAAGAGACTGAAATCAGAATATTAAAATAATATATGCATATCCATTTTTATAGCAGCACAATTCACAATAGTCAAATTATGGACTAGGTATCCATCAACAGATGAATGGATCACAAAATTATGGGATATACACACAATGGAATTCTAAGCAATAGAGAAGAAAAAATTTTGCCATTTTCAGGAAAATGGATGGACCTGGAGAACATTATGCTAAGTGAGATTAACCAGTCACAGAAAGTGAAGGGTCATATATTTCTCTTATATGCAGAAGCTAGGGAGTAATCAAGATACTAGAGAGACTTCAGATAATGGAAGAAAAATCTCAGTGGAGCAGGACGGTCTAAGGGAAGTGGGCAGGAGGAGGGAGGTGGAGCAATGAAGGAATCATTTCCATTGACATTATATACATATGTGGGAATACCAATGCCAATCTCAGTATCCTGTTTGGGGAATGGCGGGGAGTGAAGAGGGAGCCAGGAGAAAGTTTACCAAGTGCTGTGTGCATGTGTGTCACCATCATTATGAACTGCATTATGATGTGAGACTGTAATGTACGAATAAAGGTAAAACAAAGAGGAGAATAAAAAATAGTGCTTACCAATACTTACCAGCTAAATGTTACAAGAGTATAGGAACCTAATAATAAATTTCTACTGACAATTTTTGTTGTTTTAGGAGCAAGGAAGTCATTTTAAAAAGACATATAACACCAAGTAATTTCATAAATTCTTAGGGTGATAAAACACAAATGTATATATTCATTGAAGTGTACACACTACATCTTATAACTTCCCTTCGTCCTTTATGTGTACAGTCTCTTTTTACTTTGACTGACATCTACAATCATGACACTGCAACCTATTTTTATAACTACAAATGCATATAGTGTATATTATTTGCCAGACAGTATTCTATAAAAATCATTTAGTCATCATAATGATGTAACCTGCAATGTAAATATTGTTACTATACACATTCTGAAGACAGGCAGAAGAGCAGGCAACTTAACTTGTGATCACACAGGTAAGAAGTGTTAGGTTGGGGCCTTAAAACTAGTTTTTGTTAAGAGACAACTTTGCCACAGTGAGCTTATAAAAAGATAGAGTGCTAATAGGCCTTTCTCTTTTATCAGCTAAGGTGCAGTGAGATCCTACAGGGTGCCAGGATCCATTATTTGGCAAAGAGGACATCAAAGAGAAGCAACCTTGGTCCTTTACCACCAAAAATATTCAATTGGTTGTCTCCAAAGTGTGAATTCTTTTTAGTGCTCTGAAACAATAGGGCTTATTTCTATAATTTGTCTTTCTTTGTTGTTGTTGTTTTTGTTGTACTGGGATTGAACCCAGGAGTATTCTACCTCTGTGCTAAACCTCCATCCCTATTTTATTTTTAATTTTAAAACACAGTCTCACTAAGTCGCTTCAGATCTTGCTAAATTGCTGAGGCTGGTCTTGAACCTGTTTCCTCCTATCTCAGTTTCCTAAGTACTGGATTACAGTTGTGTCCCACCATGCCCAGCTATATCTCTATAACTTCTATGGGAGCTAATAATCAAGTCTGCATCTAAGAATAGAGTTATGCTGAGTTTATATTTCACCTCCCCTGGGATTTTGCAGAGCATTCTACAGCTCAAACGGCAAGAGTTCTAGTAGTAGAAAGCCCAAAGGAAATTAAAGTTACTGAGGTGAGAGCCATTCTTCAGCTTCCTATATGTGCTGAAAGCCACTGAAAGTAAGGCATTTTATTCCTCTGTGGAAGCATTTTACAGAGGTGGAAGGGCCCAGGGTTTGATATCTGAAACCTTGCCCATCTCCTCACTGGCTTCTAGATTTTGGTTACTCTTGTCTGTAAGTCTGCATAGATAGAGGTGCAAAATGAGTTAAATCACTGTATTATTGTACTACTGAGTGTGTATGTTTGCAAAATGACACTGAATAAATTCTTTTCTTATTTTTAAAGTGTTTCTGGAGGAACTTGAGATTCCTCTAGTTGTGTCTTTCTACAGGGAAGAGCTTGAAAGTTTTCAGGGGCAATTAAACTCCATATACTCTGATACCCAGTCTCACTTTCATCAGTCCTGGTTGAATGACACTTGGCTGCCATTATCAAGCCCTTACAGAGCCTCTTACTGGAGCAATCAATCAAAGATCTCCAAAGAAAACACATGGATGTGTTTCTTTGAGAGGGGGAGGTGGCTGAAGAAATACACAGAAAGAAGGTCTGTAGATAAAATATTACAGCAGACTTTCAAACTTAGTCAGAGGCATCTGTAAACCTTATAAACATTTAATATCAGAGAGGAGCATTGCTATGAGAAAGGTCTTCATTTTTAGAAAAATTATTGCATACAGCTTTTTAAAAAAGCCACTACAGCTCCTTTTTATAAATTAAACCCCCTTCCACCTGCCATCTTTTCATGTATTTTTTCAGAATAAAATATACTCTTCTTTATAATATATTTACCCAGGTACATTTAACTCAGTATTTCCTCTTTTTATTGTCTGACTAAAATACCTCTTTTTGTCCAAGAAGATGCCTGAACTATATTCTGAAACACACTGGTAAGCATACTCCCCCTCTAGCATGCTTTTCTTTATTTAACTTTTATTGAGGTAAAATTCACGTAAGAAGAACAATTTTGAAGTTTTGATTTGGTGAAATAGTAAAACCACAGTGTGGTGGAACCATCACTTCTATCTAGTCTAAAACATTTTCCTCACTGTACCCATGCAGCAGTTGCTCCCAACCCCACTCCACTGTAGAGTTACCTATGTACTAGAATCGCAGGTGTGTGTCATTCTTTTTTTTTTTTTTTAATTTTTTAATTTTTATTGTAGTAATTCGTGCAATATAGCGTACATCTTTGTTAAGTACAAATTGTTAACAACATATTTGCACACAATTCTCATTTGACCCCTTCCCCGATTCCCTCCCC
>PVLC010042720.1:0-12870 GCA_004027655.1 Graphiurus murinus | reverse complement strand
GCTTGCAGTTTGCTAAGCGATACCGAGGCAGATAACTGATTGCTCCATCTCTTCCTCAAGTTACTAAACATGTCAGTGCTCAGGCAGCTCCCACCAAAGGCTGCCTGCCAAGCATGGCAAAGGAAAGACACCATCCGCTGACCCAGAAACATAAACCCTACGGTTCCTGGGGTAGGGACGCTTTCCCTGCCATGTCCCCCGCCTGAGCATTAACTTGAAAAGCAAATGGAACGTGATTTAATCAGAGAAACCTTTTTCTTTGGAGCAGAAAGCATGTGGATGCCATCAGCATGTGGATGGCCGTAGAAGCTGACCTTTAGCTAAGGTCCCTTGTGGCTATGCCAGGGCTCTCCCAGGAATGGCAGATTCCACGGGGGAAGAACTCAGACTCCGTTTGTGAGCCTCGGAAGAGAGGGAACCAATTCCAGGTGTTCTGGCATTGTGACCCAGGTTGCTGAGCACAGCGTTTTCATGGCCTGTGCAATTAGAGAGCAGGTGTGTGTGTGTGTGTGTGTGTTTAAACGCTCATGAAAAGAAGAGTCCTCATTTTTTATTGCAAGTTTTTCCCCCTTCGTTTCTCTGGGAAACAAAAGAAAGCAAACTAAGAAATGTGCAGGAAAATTATTTTTGACCCAATTTGTGGCCGTGGCCAACTTGCTGGCTGGAGTGGTTAATTGGGCAGACTCAGCAGAGCTTTCCAGTCTCTGCCAGGGAACCGGGCTCAGCATATCTGTGCGCCCCTCTGCTGAAGGAGGAGCCCATCAGATTCCCTCTTGTTTATGATATCCATCCAGGCTGTGGGTTGGAGTTGGGGCGGGGACGAGCCTCCTCTCACATGTGAAAGCCAGCAAGGAGACGCTTCTCATAAATTGGAGCTTGGAGCGGCTGCAGGCAGACCTCTTACGCATGTGGCAAGCCTGGTGCGAGCCTGTAATTGTAGCCCAAAGAGGCCTAATTACTGGAAATTCAGTTCAAGCGGGTAGTGGGGATTTGCAAGAAGGTCACTGTGACATTATCAACATGGAACAAAAGAATCGCGGAGTCACATTTCAACGCATAGGCGCAGTAAGGAAAAGGTTGGGGCTGGAGTTGGAGCCAAAGGAGATAAGAGGGAGGGAGGGGGAAATGAGAAGACTAAAAAAAAAAATAATAATAATAATAATAATAAAAGAAAAGGAGAAGGCTGCCATCAACCTGGAGACAGCACTCCTAAATTGCTGATAGCAGGAGCCAGATACTTTCTCTAAGGGGTGAATTTTGCACAATCCCCCTTCAGCATTGACCAGCCGCCCAGCCGCCCACATGCAAAGCAAGCCCTCTAATAGGATAATGCATATGGCCAGGTGGAGTTTATAAAAGAAAGCATACTAGGGCTTGACATCCACCCCCACCTCGGAGGAGTTATACAGGTTGAGAGGCTCCCATCCAGACTACTTGATAAAATGTTTCTTCATCCCTCAAGAGAGGCCATGATTCAGCACCGATAAGACATAATCGATCTAGGAATTTATCTAGACACAAACATCTCTCTGTCTTTAGAAAATCCAAACTGGACCACGCCTTTGCAGACGCGTTGGACGTTTTGTAAAGCACATTTAAATTAATACCCACCCAAGAAGAAGAGCAGAAAAGATCAACTGCTTCTTGCTGCGGGACATAGTCTAGTATACAACTTTCAAAGCTCCTTCTTTACTTTTGCTACATCAGAAATCAGAAGTGACTGTTCTTTGGGCTATTGTCACTTATCCAGCATTGTGATTTAAAATACAAAGTATGATGACGATCACATTTTTATATGCAGAAACTCATTCTAGCTTTATGATACGTGGCTCTTTATTACTTGCTTTAAAAATCACATTTTATTCATGCTTTTCTTAATAAATCTTAGAGCCAAAAGCAATAAAGCAATGATCTGACCCAATAATTAACTATAATGCACTGAAATTCATGGTTTGAATAAGCACAAATGGAGATTTTAGTGCACTCAGCTGTATCGCAACTACATATTGAAGGTCTAAATCATCTCATTACCGTGTGTGATGATTGTTAATATTCACCATTTACGTGAATGTGTCTTAAATTTAAATAACTATTATTATTATTATTATTACTATTACCAGTTTTAAAACCCAGCCAAAGTAATTTCAGGCAAAGCAGTGAATATAGAGATTTCTTTCTTCTACAAGAACTAACATCAGGTAGAATTTTGGTGGTGGCTTTTTTCTTTCTGATTAAATGTGGAAACAGTCATCCCTATCAGCACCTAGCTCAGTGTCCTAATTCTCTTAGAGCCTGAGACGGGGCCTTCCATGGCCCAAATCTGAGGTCACAGTGGGCTCACTCACCCACTTCATCAATGCTGGGTCTCCTGAATGACATATCCCCAGACTGACACTGGCTGTCTTGTTGGAGTTGAAATCCTCGTCTCCCAGGACCCTGAAACTTCTAAATTCTAAGCAAGGAGCAGCTGAACTCAGGTGAGATAAAACAATGTTCTATTGGACACACCTTTATCTCATTCCCACCCCCAACACCAAATCAAACTGCACCTTTCCACTAGGATTTGTAGAACCCTATGACACAAATTGTGCTTGGACAAAGAGAGAGAAAAGATTGAAAGAAAGAAAGAAAGAAAGAAAGAGAGAAAGAAAGAAAGAAAGAAAGAAAGAAAGAAAGAAAGAAAGAAAGAAAGAAGAAAGAAAGAGAAAGAGAGAGAAGAAAAAAGAAAAAAAGAGCAGAAGATTGGAAAATGTGATGCAAATTTGCAACAAATATTTTTATGGTCAGAGACATCTCAATTCAGATTCATATGCCTGTTCCTTCCAAGGCTGTCACCATCTAAAACAAATTCCTTCATTAGCTTTTTGCTCCAGGGAAGCCAGGGTAAATTAATCAATTGCACCAGCTCTGGAAATAGAATTTAATTCTTAGTCTCCCACCAACTGAGACCCCGGCAAATTTCTTTCCCTCCCCACGTTTCAGTTTCCTCGTCTGCAAAATGCAGATTACACAGTCCTGGCTTCAAAGAGCTACGGTGAGGATCAGTGTACTGTGCTCAATTACTTGCAGCCCTGAGGACTTTGGCATTTGCCCTTGGTTCTGCTTGAAAGGTGTTTAAGCTGACTCCTCCAATGGCTCAGGGCTTCAGGCTCAGCTTCAAGATCCACTCCTTAGAAAGGGATGTCTTGCTCACCCTATCTGGATCAAACATACCTAAGTATATATGTATGTATGTATGCATGCATTTATTTATTTGTAATGATCATATTTTAAATTATCCAGTTTATCTGTTAATTTATTTATTGTTAACTTCCCTGCCCCCCCACACACACATATGCCAGTGACTTCTACAAAAGCTTAGATCTTGCCTACCTTGATTTCTGCCAAATTCTCTCTCTCCTTTTTTTTGTTTGTCTTGTGGTACTAGGGAGTGAACCCAGGGGTATTCTACCTCCAAGCTATATCCCCAGTCCTTTCTATATTTTGTTTGTTGCTAGGTTGCTAAGGCTGTCCTTCCACCTGTGATCCTCCTATCTCAGCCTCCCAAGTACTGAGATTACAAGCGTGTGCCACCGTGCCTGGATCTCTGCCATGCTCTTGGAGCCTCCTTATAGGGCTTGGGACAGAGCAGAAGATCAGTGAATATCTGCTGTTGAATTAATGCATGTGAAGTGTTGGACGAATATTAGGCCCTTAAAAATTAATGGCCTGGTCAATGAATACAAAGAGCTTTTGAAATTTCTAGTCCATTTACACATCCAGAGTTTGGTATTTATAGAGGAGATAGAAGAAAGCTCAGAGACCCTGGGGCCAGACAGACCTGAGCCCAAATCCAGGCTCTGCAGCATGACCGTGGGCTGGTCATTGATCCAAGTGTTTCTTCTGGAACAGCAGGGTGATGCTGCAATGTCCTTGGGCTGAAATGAGGATTTAATAGAGGGGAAACACAAACAGTCTGGCAGGATGGGCTACAGAATTTGCAAGGCCCTGTGAAAAATAAAACTGTGAGACCCTGGTTCCAAAGTGATAATGAATTTCAAGTTGTGATGGTAAAGCATTCCAGCCAGCACAGGAGCTCCGAGCATGGGGTGCTGTGGGGCCGGACAGGTTGTGCTCATGAAGCAGGCCTTGCTGTCCAGTCTAGAGTTTGGCTACAAGAAAGTTCTAACAAATGAGCGCCTTTTTCCCCCCTCCTTCCCTTCTCATTAAAAATCTGATATAATGAAATGAGACAGATTGTAGCTATTGGCTGAACAAAGGGATCTTGAGCAGTGGAACTTCTGGTCATGCTAACCATCCAGGCTAATTATCCAGTTTGTGAATTATTCAGATACTTTGCCTGTCTCTCTTTGATTCCTTTGAGTTATGTCTCTGCCCACTGATAATTCAAAAATAGACCTTTATCCATCCCTCATTTTTCTTTTGTACCTTGATAAATGATCATTGAAACAAAAATTTTTAACTATAGACTCACATGCTTGGACTGAAAACTCCCCTATTCTATCTCCAATATACTAGCTCATTTGATATGCAAATTAATTTGATATGCATTTATTGATCTCCTACAACGGACCAAACCCGTGACTGCATTTTAGGCAGGTAAGATGGACAATCTCTGAGACAAGGAGATAATACTCATCAGGACTCTTGTGGTTGGGAGAAAGAAGCCCAATTTGATTCCTTTACACAAAGGAGGAAGTTATTGACTCAATTGATTAAGATGTCCTGGGTTCCAGCTCATGTACAGCCCAGTCTAGAAATAGAAGCATAATCAGTCCTGCAAGATGACTACTAACGGAGATGAAATGCCAAGATAAGCAAGACCTAGCCACATATCTGCATCCGAGGCCAGAGGGCAGGCTGGCTGGCACAGCTGCTGGTACCCATATCTCCAGGGGATGAAAAGCGAACACCCAATGTGAAGAGGAGCACTGAATGCCAACCTCCCAATGGTGTCCACTTCCGGATTCAACAGGAAAAACCTAAGAATCAGGACCCTATGAAACATACATTTCTGAAACGCCCTGGTTCTTCCAACAAAGATTCCAAGGTTGAGGAGGGGGAAGGGGAGGTCCAGATCTTAGTACTGTGAGAATATAAATTATTTTGAAAGTAACCTCATCTTAAAAGCTTGTCTTCCATGCTATTCTGGGCATGGAGACTTTGTCTCCATGATTTCCAACATCTGGAGTAAAAACAGACAACATGTAAGGCAATCACCTAAATGTTTCCAAACACCCAGATGTCTGGCGTCACTTAGTCACTGCCGCCATGTGTAGGAGTCCCGTCAGCAGCAGAATTGGAATCACTTCCAAGAACCAGGTTCAGATAGGAATTTTCTAAGAACAAAGATACCTTATCGTGTGCTGGTTCTTGCAGAAATGCGTCGGCCCTGCCCGGATTCAAGAGTCAAGCACAAGAGTGAAAACGAACACGGGTTCGAGTTTCAAGTGACAACATTTCTGAAAGCAAAACTGTCGTTCCACTTCTCTAGTCTACCTGGATTCTACTTAAAAGTAGGTATTTTTTAAAAAAAATCATGGAAGCTACATCTGGTCTCAGTGATGAAAAATTGCTTAAATGTTGGATGTTGTAATGGAGAGAACACCTGAGTAGGAGTTAGAAGAACTTGGTGCTCGTCAGTTCTACCACTCTGGAGCAATGGCATGACCTGCCAGTAAAATGTCTGTTTCCCTTCCTGTAAAACACAGGCCCAGCCAGTGTCTAAACAGGATGGGCTTTCAGGTCTGCTCTAACTCCAGCATGATTACCATGAGTAAGTGTTTATAGAAGCCATAACGCCAACATCTCACATTTTTAAGTAAAACTGAACAGTTTGTAAAGCATTTTTGTGTAAGGCTCACCCGATCCCCGAAATAAGCCTGTGAGTTGTATGTTCTCACTCATTGTATGTTGTATGTGAGTCTGTATGTTTTCACTTGTTCTCTATGTAGAGTCTGAGAGAGATCTGGGGGAGGACACACAGTTAGTAAGTGGGGAGAGGCCCCCACACCAGGTCCTGAGGCAGTCAGCCCCCATCTGCCCATGCTGCATGCTCTGTCTTTCATCTGTGCTGTGAAACAGATCCCTGACTTTCATACTGGGTTCAAGTTCACATATATGGTATTAATATTATCTTTTAGCTAGGTGTTATGGTGCACACCTGTAATTCCAATACTTGGGAGGCTGAGACAGAAGGATCACAGGTTCACAGCCAGCCTTAGCAACTTAGTGAGACCCTGTTTCAAAATTAAAATAAAATAAAATAAAATAGGACTGGGGGGTGTAGCTCAGTGGTATGATGCCCCTTGGTTCAATCTCTAGTACCATACACACAAAAATATATTTTGATAGACACCTTGACAGATTTCAAGAACCATATAACTAACTGGTCATGTAGTCTCCCATGAGCTCACTGGTTTCTAAATAAATTGAGTCTTTTAAGGCAAAAGTGATGTCTTGGTACTTCATAGTTATTTCCATTTAAATGTTACCTGGTGATTCCAGAGCCAACACAGAGAAAGTACACAATTAGCCAAGAACTTCTTGTGGTGCCGGAAAATTGGGGAGTGCTCAGAAAATGACAAGGATGGTCAAAGGAGCATAAGAGCTAGCCTAAGGGAACTCTTAATGGCCAAAATAGGAACAATTTGAGCCAAAAAACAAATAATGATGGCATTGGACTATAACCCATTGACTAACATAGCTATCCTTGAGTCTATATTGGCTTATTTTGTTAAGAAATATAATAATAATGGGGGAGAGAAGGCTGTTTTCTTAGAGTAGAATTTCAATTAATAAATGTAGATTAAAAAAGAAAGAAGAAACTTCAGGGTAACAATAGGCAATCTCCACAGTAATAAAATTTGCTAATTTGAGATACTTAGCAATGCTAAAATTAGTAGGTAAAAGACAAGAAATAGAATTTGCTTAGTATCAGAGTATCTCCCCCAAGATCTTCATTAACACCAAAGGAAATGATAGTGACTTTACAGTGGAGAAAACCAGGAGGCAACACCTTAACCATGTGACCAAGGTCAACATCCTTGTCACAAGACATTTTGACACCAGGAGCCCAGGACATTATACTACACTGAGAAGAACTCAGCATCACTTCCACGGTATTTCTGTGAGATGTGCATGGCTTCCTTGCAATCAGGAGAAGACATAGGGCAAACTCAACTTGAGGGATAATCTACAAAATAGCCACTCAATAATTTTCAAAAGTACCAAGGTCATGAAGACTGAGAAGCCATTACTGGGTAGAGGAGACTGGGGAGAAAGAATTAAGTGCAGTATGCAGACCTGGGAACTAGTGGGAAAGCAGGTGGAATTGAAATAAGGTTTTTAGTTTTATTGATAATAGAGTCAGTGTTAATGTCCTTGCTCTGATTGTTAGACCATAGATATATACTATGCTAGCTTTAGAAGAAACTGGATGAGGAATGCATTGAAACTCTGGACGATATTTGCAACCATCTAAAATTAGTTTAAAAAAAGAAAAAAAGTTCTTTAAACACCTCAGAAGCCATTTTGACAGTTTTCTGAGCTCCTCAAAATGCAAGTTCACTTGCCTGAGAGACAGCCAGAGGAATTCTCCATCCTGGCTGCTGCTCCAAAGGGTGTCTCTCAAGAGAGTGAGATCCATGAGACCCCCAAACCACATTTTGACCTTGCCAGTTTTCTGACAATCCAGCTATTGGAAGCCGTTCTGTGTTCTGGACAACCCATCAATTGCAAATACCGTAGGAACTTAACACTTCCTTGGGGACAATGTAAGCACTGTCTTACACTGAATGCAGAACGGGTGAGCCAAGCAATCCCAAAGACATTCAACAACAAAAACATCTTCTTAATTTTGGTCGCATTTATCCCGATTCTTTTCTCACAACTTCGAGAGCAAAGAAAGCAGGATTGTGCCACACGGTCAACTCTGTCCTTAGTTTCTGCCTCCAACCATGTCCACGCAGCAATTTCACTGCCATCGGGTTCTGTTCTCATCCTCAATGGGTGGAGAGCACATGTTATTACTTAACATTTTCTGCATCTTTGTTGGTTGTCGGTTTTTCTTAAAAATACGCAAATCTAAGACCATTGTGCATTTCCCAAGGGTGTGAACTGGCAGCAACCTTCAGTTCCAAGCCACACACACACACAGCTGACAATTTTATGACACTCCTTAACCGCACACAAAGCCTCAGAGCTGAGTGCCACCGCTCAGAAAGGGATCAGCCTTCTACACTGGCAAGTTTTATGACAGAGACAAGGCTTCCATTTCAATGCAAGAGTTGCTGTCCTCATCTGTTACTGGGAATTGAATGGGTAGAGGAAAGACCTTCCCTGAATTTCTATCAGCTTTCTGCGTTGATCAACCAGTAGCTGATGAATTATTTTTATTCAAGCATGAGAGATCAGCTTTTAAAAAAGGTCCCTGGCCTCAAAGATCTTAGGATCTGCTATGAGTTTAAATTGCCAAATTTAAACAGTTAAAGCCTAAGAAAAAATTTAATATATAACATTCCCGGCAACTAAAAATCCAGGGAAATGAAAGCTAAATGTTCAGAAGAACTTCAAGCAAGATGGGGACATTTCATCCATTCAGATAACAAATATGTACTAAGTTCACTCTCCCTGCCAGGCACTGTTCTAAGCATCTTATCAGGAAGTGGTAAAAATGAAAAAAAAATTAAACAAACAAGGTTATTTCAAATAGTAGAAAATAAATTAAGAAAATTTAAATTTAATTGGGGAAAAAAACTCTAAGATTGATGGAGTATATTCAGTTGATCTGCAAACTTAAGCCTGGAATGTCCAGCCAAGAAAATTCAATGTCACTGCAATTTATGCTCAGACTTACAGGACTTTTCCTTAGGACCCCAAATCTCACCTGGATTGAAAGGTTCTGCATCTTTGTAGAAACCATGTTTTAACCCTACACAGGAACAGGTATTACACCCAAAAGATCCAATGAGGCCCCAGCTCAATTTTCCTATAAAATATCACAACTCAGGGGTTGTCATTCCCCTGCCCCATAGTTTCTAGAAAGACGAAACTGTGCTGAAGAGGAAAAAACACTATTTTTTAATAGATGGAAGGTCTCTTTCATCACTTACTTGGCAAATACATCTAAACTTATTCCCTCGATGGTCAACGATGTTGTCTGAGTACCTGCTGTCATAATTTTACTCTCCAAGTCTAGGACAGGACCTGATGCATGGGAAGTATTCAATAAAGTTTGTCAGACTATGTTATTACATAGAGATTTTAGTCTCAACCACATTTAAAATCACATAGAGTATGAAAATGTGATGAGGATGTTTCTTTCACATAGCTTTTATACATTTATGGATCCATCCATTAATGTGGCAAAGAGTTTTAAAAATAGAACATATAACCTAGAGGCAAAGTCCTGTGTCATTATTATTCATGGGTGTCATAAGGCAATGCCTCTGGCCACCAAGAGAGTTCATGAAAGTGTCTCCTGCAGAGAAAATGATCCAAGGACACCCACTGAAACCCATGCTAGACTTCACAGTGTCCACTAATGTCTTCAGCAGTGAACATTGCAGCAAACCTTAGGTGGAAGAAGAAAACCCTGTACCTTTATGGTTTAGCAGGGAAGGTCTCCCTCACTGAAGAGACTCCTCTAGACAGCCTGCTACAGTGCCAGACATTTATCACTGGGGAATCCATCTGTGAACCCCAGGTGCTGGCTCCCTGCAAGGGATGATGGGAAATAGCAAACTGGGCTGGATGAGCCCTGGCCATAGAAATAGCAAAGTCTTTTTTTCCTCCATAGCACGAAGCTGCCTCTCCCCAAGGCTTCTCACTTGAGAAACTGATGCTTTTATGCCCATTTTTGCTCATTCTCCAAACCGAAGAACCATGCATGATTCCTTTATCTCTCCCAGTTTCTACAACATATATCTCCAACCCATCTCTCTCTTTCCACCTCATTGCCACCATAGCCCATATCAGGACACCATCACATGTAGCCCGAGGCAATCATGGCGGCCCGCTCCCTTTGCCAGGGAGCAGAGACCCATGTTTCAGTCAATGGTGTGTGAGAGGAAACCCACAAAGAGCCTCAGAGGAAGGCTCCCACACTCCCAGGAAGAGACACTTAGGAAGAGATGGCCTTTGGTTCAAGTGGACTTTGTAGTTTCTGGATATGACACCTGCAATCATGACGGTTATCTTGTCCACTTGAGAAAAATTACCCTGGGGACAAAGCCAATACTTAAGACAGTCAGAACAGGAACAAAATGAGCTGGGGTCCTAATGATAATAGACAAGCTGAATGAACTGCCCCTAGAGCCACCTTACACGTGAGCTTCTTAAAAGATGAAATAATAAATGCCTTTATCATTTAAGTCAGTTTGTAGATACCTACAGCCAAATGCATTCTGACTGATATGGCCTCGGAAGTGCTTATCTCTTCAACTTTGGGCCATCTCTAGATCATTCTTCATGCAAGAACCAGAGTGATCCTTTCAAAAGAATAAATCCAACTATGTAATTGCTCTTACAAAACTCCTCAGTGACTTGCCTTTCCCCTTACAAAACTTGAAGGTTCTACATGTTCTACCAAGTTGTATCAGTTATCTAATGCTGTGTAACAAATGATCATTTATCATCTCTCAGCTCTCATGGGTCAAGAATTCAGGAGAGGCTCTGCTGGGAATTTTAGCTCTGGGTCTCTCATGAGGTTGTAGTCAAGATGTTGTCTGGGACATGACTGGGGCTGGAGGATCTGCGTCCAACATGGCGCCCTCATATAACAGTTGGAGGGAGGTCTTGGCCCTGCAGACCTCTCTTCAAAAGGTCGCTTGAGTGTCTTTTCAACATGATAGCTTGTTCCTACCAGAGAGAAGAGAGCAAGGAGGAGCCAAAGTGTGTTTTCTGTCCTAATCTCGAACATCACACACCATCACTCCTGCCACACCCTGGTCATTAAGGACAGGCTTCACTTTTAGCTGGAGAAGAGTTAGGATTTGCCTTTGGAAACAATGGGTACCAAAGACTTCCAGTTACAGTGGCCGTGCATGATCTGTTCCGAGCTCCCCTGACCTCACTTTTCTCTTGGGTGGGAAAGCCTGCCCCTGGCCCAATAGTTCCCTGACTTCAGCCTCATAGAGCACTTGGCCACCTTTGAGTCTATTGCCCATGCCATAACCTCTGTTTGCAATATGCTCACCAATTCCTTGCCTGTCTGGACACATCTCAGTCTCTAGATCATAGTTCAAATGCCACTTCTTTCAGAGAGGCCCATCTAGGCCACCCAGTCAGGGTAAGACTGCTATTTTCTTTCACCACTTCCTATATTTTCATTCATACCATTGGCCACTAGTTTATTTAGTTATTACTTTACTTTCCCCAGGAGGGACAAGATGGTGAGCTTCTTCACCACAGCAGCCTCAGTGCCTAGGAAAGGATTTAGTGCAGAAGTGTTATGGGTAGATACAGAATGCCCTGCAGGGCACAGGCATTAATGTTCAGAGTTGATAAAATTAAGTTGTCGTGAGGGTTATAATCTCATCAGTGGATAAATCCATTGTGATGGATTTACTGGGTGGACACGGAGGCAGATGGAGAAGGCGGGTCCCTGGGGTGTGGCCTTCAGGTCTGTGCTTTTGTCTTTGAACCCCCATGCTTGCTTGCTTGCTTGCTCTCTCTGCTTTCTGCCTCCATGAGGTGAGAGCATGAAGGTTCTACATATTCTACCAAGATGTATCAGTTATCTAATGCTGTGTAACAAATGCTCTTTCCCTTTCTCTGCTTCCTGCTGCCATGCTCAGAACTCCACAGACCTGGCCTCGCATGGACTGAACCCCCAAATCTCCAAAAAACCATGAATAAGTAAATCTTCCTTCCTCTAAGTTGTGCAGTCAGTTGTAATCACAGCAGCAAGACTGTTGACTGAGGCAGGCTCCTAATAGGACTTGCTGAGTATGTGAATAAACAAGATACCACAAAAGGGCCCTGGCTGCACACTGGGCATATGAATTCACCACTGCAGCACCTCTGGGAAAGGCTTCCTTCACCCAGTGAGTGAGCAGAGGGGAATGGACAGAAAGGGAACAGCTGTGGAATGGTGTCAGGCTTCTGAAAGAGAAGAGCAGAGCTGGGCTGGTAAGAGGCCAGCAGCAAGTCTCACCACCCTGCAGGTGTAAGTACCTCAGACGCAGGGACTCTTGTGGATGGGTTCTTGACCTGGCTTTCACCTGCTCCACCCTTCCCTGTTCACTCCTGTCTTTCTGCCTCCCTGAGAGTCCATGGCTCATGCAACGGAGCAGGGTTGGGGTGGAATTGGACAAGTGGTGGCACTCTGTCACAGGACCCTGAGAGCAAAGGCCAGGGGGCCAGTTGAGAGGGCCTGTGGGAGCAGTACATCTGGGGAGGCTGCCTTTCACGTGGTTGTTTGGCAAGAGAGAATCTACAGACTTCTTCAAATGATCAAGGGCTCTATTATCCTCCCTGGTGTCAGAGGAGCTGAGGTTTCTCCTAGTTCTCACAGCAGTGTGCTAGGGGCATGTCCACAGGCACGGCAATCTGGAGGGGAGCAGGGCGGGTCACCTGGTCCCCCTCCATGTGAGCCCGAGGGGGCGTCCCTCAGCCCAGGAGCCATAGAGGGGACTAAGGTGGTCCATGCTCCTGGTCCACCAGCAGAGGCTGGGCTGGGAGAGATGGCTTCTCATGCTGGCATGGCAAAGAGTTGTTTTTTTAAAAATAGAAGAATACTGTATGGTCTAAATCAAATCAAAGGTACTGGATCTCCAAGAGGTCTCAGATTATAAATCATCAGAGTGGTAAGCACTGAGATCCTGGACTGTTAAAGTTGAAAGACAGATCAGACTAGGGAAAGACAAG
>PVLC010042719.1:0-12833 GCA_004027655.1 Graphiurus murinus | reverse complement strand
GGTACTGGGGATTGAACTCAGGGGCATTCTACCTCCGAGCTATACCCCCAGCCCTATTTTTTATTCTTTATTTTGAAACCGGGTCTCACTAAGTTGTGGAGGGCCTCACTAGGTAGCTGAGGCTGGCCGCGAACCCGGATCCTCCGGTCTCAGCCTCCCGAATGCTGGGATTACAAGCGTGCGCCACCACGCCCGGCTTGAATTGATTTTTTTAAGTTTAAAAGATGTGGATTAAAATGAACAGAAAACATATATATATATATATATATATATATATATATATATATATGCATATAGTAGAGGTTGAGCACCTTACAAGAAACATATTTATCAATCCATCCCAACCATGCAGAACATGCGCCCACCTGGATCTGTGTGGCGTTATCCTGCCCATCATCCAGAAGCATGTCTGAGAAGCCCCTGGGCTCTGGGGAGTCCTGGCCCATACTTGCTCGGTTCGTGTCTACCGCCTTGAGAGAGTCCAAGTTCCTTTTCCACCTGTGGCTGTATGTGTGTGAGTCCATCTCCACCTCCTCTTCTGTCCCCGGGAAGTCCTGAGCAACTTCATACCTCCAATCTGAAAAAGAAGTAGGATAGGTTACCCCCTGGTATGAATTATATGCATGCTACCAACTCAAGAAGAAAGAATTCTACTAGTCATGACAACAGGACACTAGCTTGTCACAGTGAAATCAGTCTCCCGTAGTATTTTGAGGTGGTCTGAGCATCTCTGAGTGCATTGTCGAGATACACCAGACATTGTGGCAATGGCTAACACGCAGCCTCGCAAAGGTTCTCAGACAGGGGTGCAGCCCTGCAGTAAGGCATTTCCATTCCCTCCCCTCCCCCTGCACAAGCGCACCTCATAAACATTTTCCACTGTTCTCAGAAAGCAAGCTGGAATCCCAGCAGAGGCACAAAACCAAGGGATTGCCAGCTTATTTGAAAATCAAAGTCAGACAATAATTTGTAAACTTGTGTTTATTTCACATGAGTGATGCTGGGCTGCAGAGAAACGACTATGCCCTTGGATGCGTTAAATAACATACAGAATCCTTCTCCTGTGAATGTGCTAAGCTACCTTGTAGTGTACGAGGCAGCTGGGGTCATTGCCTAACTCATTTAATGAGCAGCGCCCTCGGGAGTCATCATGGACATGCTTGTCGTTTGTGCCTTTCTCACCTCGGGATCTTGTCAGGGAGGTAAAGGATGACAGGGACAGGTACTTATAGAAATGGATGGGACGGCAAGGAGATCAAATCACAAAAGTATTTCAAAGCCATCTTCAGGGACCGGCCTGCTGACCCAGCTCATCCTGCTGCTACAGGAGGGAAAATTAGATGTAATCATGACTCCCAGTCTTTCATTTCAGCAGGTCAGCAGGGGAAGGTGTACCATGAGGATTGGAAATTCGGGTGCTGATCAAGAAGAACAGCCTTCTGCTGTCTGACCATTGCCAGGTGATGTGAGTCGACAGGTTTTAGAACTGGCTGGATACAGGTTCAAAAAGGGCTAAGACAGCAGTGATTTGATTATGATCAGGTTGTTCCCCTCGATACATGAACATTCCAAGAAACCCAAAATGTATTTAGTAGAGGTTTAAAATCCACTGAATCAGCTACTTAGAACTCTAATAACTAGCTAAAGGTTACCACTACTACTTGGGGGCACGCTGGCTGGAAATTTCTGCCTTTCAACTCAGACAGGTGCTAATAATTCTAGATAGAGTAGTCTTGGTTTTGCAATGACCCTAAAAGATCTCCTACAGCCTGTTGCATAATGAGTACAGCCCAGAGAGAAACCTTACCATGGTGCTCCCACCTAGTTCCTCAAAGAACCATAGGACCAAAATAACCAAAACTCTACAGGGAGAAAGACAAGAGCCATAGAAACACAGCCCTGTGTTCCATGCCCTGAATTGCAGGCTTCAAAAGCTGACATGGTCTGAGGGTGTAGTACTTGCCCAGCATATGCCAGACCTTGGGTTCGATCCCCAGCACCTCCTAAATAAAAATAAACAGGAATTCACACACCAGAAGGACCACACATGGTCCCCCAGCCTCCTTCACATAGAAAGTGTTTAATAAACATGTTCAATTAGTATTACCCCATGATTCTGAAAACATTTTTTTCTTTTTCTTTTTTTTTTTGTGTGGAACTGAGCATTGAACCCAAGGGCATTCTACCTCTGGGCTACACCCCCAGCCCTATATTTTATTCCTTATTTTGGAACAGGGTCTCACTAAGTTGCAGAGGGCCTCACTAAGTAGCTGAGGCTGACCTCGAACCTGGATCCTCCGGTCTCAGCCTCCCTAGTACTGAGATTACAAGTGTGCACTACCACACCAGGCTTTCTTATATTTTTAATAACACTTTTGTCCCTACTGGTCATTGAACAGTACTCAAATGTTCATCAACTGAATGAGTGAATAAATGAATTGCTGAGAGTAACTGGATTAAGAATTATAGGACCAGAATGATTTAAGTAACAGAAAAATCAACTGTACAAAGACTCAGGAGACCTGGGGTAGAATTCTTTCCTTTAGGTGTGCTGGTTAAGGGATACAGTATAAATTATAAAATTGTTTCTTAGTAACTCCATACTTTAAAAGAGAATAAAAATATCTCACTTGCAAAAGCAGACAGCTTTTCCTGAGGATGTGTCAGGTCTAACACCTGTGATTCTAGGCAAATCTACATAAAGCAAGTTTATTTGCTTTATATATCTTGCCTTATTATCAGAAATATATGAGCCTGCTTACAATAAAGGTAAGCAATGAAAATTTTAAAAAAATGAAATAAGACCTCTTAGCACAAAACTTAGTTCCACTTTGGTTATAGTTGCAGTAGTAGCTCCTAGTAATTTATACCACCAACGCAGCTGTACAGATACCAGCAGGCATGTAGCAACACTTGAAAACCCAGACAGGATCCTTGTAAGAATGTCAATCTTGATAAGAAGTACAAAACATAATGTAATAAGTGGACTGAATGGTACTGGACATGAAAATGGATTTAAAAATCATACGAAGAGAGTAACTTTAGCTAAAGACATGTCAGCCTTCTAAAGTATAAATGAAGTGAAAAAAATACCTAAACTTCAAAGAATTAGTTTCATTAAAGTCTTCAAAACAAAATGTCAAAGTAACTCTTAGTTTCTTCTCTTTCTTTTTTCTTTTACATACAGGCTCTTGCTGTGTTTCAATCTCCTGAGCTCCAGCAATCCTCCTGCTTCAGCCTCCCAAGTAGCTGGGGCTACATCATCATGTTCAGCCTCTTTTAAGTAGTTTCTTTTAAATAAGTGTGATCTTCTCTTCTCTGGTAGCAATTCTATCATTTTCCTTAGGGCAGGTTTAACACAGGGGCATGCAGTCGTTCTGTAGCCATCAGTCAGCCTGCTTGCTGTATACCAGCCTGGACTCCTGGCACAAGCATGAGCAGAGAGAATGGCAAACAGTGGGAGTGCCTTCTGCATAGTATTCTACTTCCCTACTCCCTCAAATCCTCCTTTTTCATTTCTCTTCCTGCTCTCTCATGCTAAAGAACAAATACAAAAGACCAACAAATATATGAAAAAATGTTCAACATCATTAGCTATCAGGAAAATGCAAATCAAAACTAGACTGAGAATCTGACTAACTTCAGTTAGAAAAGGGCAATCATCAAGATAACAAATAGTAATAAACGCCAGCAAGGACTTGGGGAAATAGGAACTCGTATACACTGTTGGTGGGAGTGTAAATTAGTTCAATTACTATGGCGATCAGGATGGAGATTTCCCAAAAGCCTAGGAATGGAGCCACCATGTGACCCAGCCAAACCACTCCTCTGTTTCTTTCTGAAATAATGAAAATTGAGTCCTATAGTGATACATGCATGCTCAATCTACAATAACCAAATAACGGAATCAACCTTGGTGTCCTTCAACAGATGAAATGATAAACAAAATGTAATATATCTACAAAATGCATTTTCTCTCAGCCATAAAGAAGAATGAAATTATGTCACTTGTGGGAAAATTGATGGAACTAGAGATCAGAACATGACGCTTAGTGAGATCAGTCAGACTCAGAGAGTCAAGGCTGATTGTGTTCTCTCATACGTGGAAACAAAAAGAAAATAGGGAACAAAAAGGACTTCTGGTGACAAGGAGAGGGAGCAGGGGCAGAGAGGGAGGAGTGGGGGTCTTACGAAGAGGTCAGCTCTACATATGAAGGCATGACTGTCGGTCTCACTGACTTGTACAGGGAGGGTGGGGGAGCAAGGTGGATGCAGAAGGAAATACACCAGGTGTGGTGGGCATGTGGGTCTGCATCACTTTGATTCTCATTAGGTTATAAAATTACAGTGTACCAATAAAAGCATAAAAATAGAACAAGCCCAAAGAAACTTTGATATCCATCTTTCCCATTCAAGTTGGAAACTGCAAAGTCTGATTATTGTATTGAATCTTTGTTGTTGTTGTTGTTGTTTTTTAATTAATTGGTGCATTGTTATCATACATCTTTGTTAGGTACAAGCTGATAAAGACATGTATGCACACATTTCTCATTTAACCCCTCCCCAATTCCCTCCCCACTCTCTCTCCCTCCCTCCTTCTCAAGTTCAGTTTAGTGATTGACTTTGATATATTTGTGAAAGTACATCATGTGCATTAGGGTGCCCCCCTCCACCCCACCCCGTGCATCATCTTCAGTTAAGTCAACTTCTTTGCTTATCTAGGGTTTCTCCTTTTTCATCTGAAGACCCTCTTATGCCCAATCTTTTCCCTAGCATCCGCATATTAGGGAGAACATATGCTTTTTGAATCCTTGTTTTTTTAATCAGCACTCAAACTCAAACTTGGTGACATTACTGGCAAGAGTGGACTTAGCAGACACATAGCCTTCTTGTAGGAAATGGGAACACCTGAGCACTGTAAGGGTAAGTCTCCAGGGGGCTGTCTGTTTCTTTTTTAACCACTGTTTAACAATGTCTTTTAGGTTTTTTTTTTTTTTTTCTTCTTGCCACTTAATTTTTTAAGTTATTTTACTTTTGATTAGCATATGTTGATTGTGCACATTAATGGGGCTCTGTGTGATATGTCCACATTTAGCATGCACTAATCAGATCTGTGTGTGTGTGTGTGTGTGTGTGTGTGTGTGTGTGTGTGTGTGTGGTGCTGGAGACTGAACCCAAACACATTTTGCCTCAGACCTACAGCACCAAACCTATCTTTATTTTTTATTTGGAAACAGGGTCTCTCTAAGTTGCTAAGAGAGTCCCTAAGGCTCTGATTCAAACCTCTGATTCTCTTGTCTCAGCCTCTCAAGCACTGCGATTATAGGCGTGCACCCCCACACCCAGCTCGGACCAAATCTTCTTTGCACTGCAGTCCCACTGACAGAGATCACAGTGGTATTCTAGTCCACAGGCTCCTCTAAGAATCTGCTACCTCAAACTTTGAAAACCAATCATTTGCTCCCTCTAATTGTGTTTACAGAGTAAATACAATCTCAGGAAGAGCCTGAGGGTTTTCTAATGAGAAAATTTGTGAATTGAAGTCCTGGCTTCTGTGCATGCCCTCTGGATTGTGATTTTAAACCAATTCTTTTTCTTTGGTTATGAATAAGCAAGTCTTCCCTTGTGGAGGAAATGCCACTGGAGGTTGGTAATCCAGACTGCACAGTTCATCAAGACTGAAGTGTGAAATTGGCTTAGGTTTTGATCCCATTTCTGAATGACTTTTAGAGAAGATAAAGCAAGTTGAAATGGGTGTTTTACAGAAATAAAGGTAGAAGAAATGGAAAACCCACAGCTTAGTTATCTATATTGTAAATTGCTGCTCTGCATTTCATGGGTTCTCAAACTCATAAAGTATTTTAAATTATTCTTCAGATCGGCACCAAAACAAATCATTTGGAAGCAAGATGCGGGGGTAGACTGGAGATATATATATATTTTCCCTTTCCAGCTGCAGTGAAAACAAAAGCAACAGGAGGGATCTCTGGATGATCTGGCTGGAGATATTGTTTGCTTTCTGTCTATTGCATGTTAATTAAATTCGCAATAGAAAACTTTCAAAGATAATTTTCTCTAACATATTTGGCTATAGATGTTAATGAGATAGTTCATGGAAATACTAAGTGTGTTTAATGACTCATTTGGATACAAGGAGAGAAAGCTTCAAAACATACATTTCTGTACTTATAATTACAAAGTGATTTTTTAAATATTTTTTATTGGAGCATTATGGTCTGACATCATGGTGATAGTGACGTACATGCACACAGCACTTGGTGAGCTTTCCTCTGGCTCCTTTCCCACTTACTCCCCTCCACTCATTCTATCTTATCACAGTAGCAAACTGTAACTGAAGAAAGTACTTCATTTTTTTAAATAGAGCATCATTATCATGCCCCACAATCTACAGTCAATCAGAGAGGAGAACAAGAAAAACATGTGTATCCTCATATTATTCTTTGTAAATCCTGAAGTCTCTTTTTTATCATTATATACTATAAAACAAAATAGAGCAAAAGGAAAAAAATCTGTGCTGTGCTGGGTATGTTTATTTTATGTTATACCCTACTGATTTTATTCAAATACCTAACATTTAACTACTAGTTATGTATTGAAAACATTTAACACACTTTTGACTCCTGCATACAAAGCATATGTGTGTGTGTGTGTGTGTGTGTGTGTGTGTGTGTGTGCACGCACGCACCAAACCACCAGAAGTAACTGCATAAATCAGCATGAATCCTAGGCAAGCAGAATCCACTGCTACTCTACCTTTTGACCCGCACTGTGTTCTGCAAATTACAAGCAAAACAAATCACCACTGTGGAGCCTCTGCAGAAATATTCAGTCAGACCCTTCACAGCCAGAAGATTTACTGGATAGATTCATTTGAGAATAAATGGTAATATTTGGCTATGGTAGATTGTCACACGGCTTTACATCTCAATTTATTGCAGAATTGAAGGGGAAATTCTCTAAAAAATAGTATATCCTTGATAGTGTCCAGTAATGATCTGACTCCCACATGGCTTTGAGGTTTTGATTGATGGCATAAGAGAGAGTAAAATAGCTACGGGAGATAAAGCTTAGAGGGTGTTTGGTCCAGAGACAGTAAGGGTTTTGAGTGGCACCTAGCTGCCATGCTTATTAAATCTCCCTAGAGACTGCTTGAGCTTCCTGGACCCTCTCATGGTTACTCACTATCCAGCAACCAGCAAACACTCAGGCTCTTGTTGCAGCTACTCTCTCTTCCTTTCCCATCAAGGTTCCCATCACACAGGATTTCGCCATAATCTCTTTACCAACATTGAATATAGCTACCTTTGCATAGATAAGAGCTGTCTCCTCACCCCCGGAATCTTACAACTCCTGGCTCAAATATTGTCTTTTTAAATGAACCTTCCTTGACATCTCCAAGCAGAACTGATTGGGGTTTCTTCTATAATCCAATAATTCCTTTTTCCTGACTTTTAGAACATTTTTAGGCTGACCTCTACTTGAATATAAGATTGCACAGAACAGCTAAAATAGCAAGTCTCAGATGAACTCTTTTTAGAAAGATCTTCGGAGCTGGGTGTGGTGGCGCACGCTTGTAATCCCAGCATTTGGGAGGCTGAGACCGGAGGATCTAGGTTCAAGGTCAGCCTCAGCTACATAGTGAGGCACTCCACAAGTTAGTGAGACCCGGTTTCAAAAATAAAGATTAAAAAATAGGGCTGGGGTATAGCTCGGAGGTAGAATGCCCTTGAGTTCAATCCCTAGTACTGCACAAAAAGAAGAAGAAGAAGAAGAAGAAGAAGAAGAAGAAGAAGAAGAAGAAGAAGAAGAAGAAGAAGAAGAAGAAGAAGAAGAAGAAAAAAAAAAAGAAAGAAAGAAAGAAAGAAAGAAAGAAAGAAAGAAAGAAAGAAAGAAAGATCTTCCATATGACTGGCTTTTGGCTGATATCTGGGAATTTAGCTTCAGGGAGAGTTCCCTGCCATTCCCTGCTAAAAGTACCTCAACTGTGATTACACTATGTGGGTAAATAATGTCATTTGTGCTGAACTCCTGCCTTCCTCCTGGGAGTCTGCAATTTGGGAACATGCTTGGTAGGGGCAGCTATGGAACAACACCCAATAAAATTTTGCAGAGTGAACCTCTAATGAGTGCCCCCAATAGACAATATTTCACATGTTGTTTCAGCTTGTTGCTATAGAAATGAATCACATTCCACACCCTGTGTGCCTTAAAAAGACACTTAGAAATTTGCCCCTGGACACCCCAGACATTATCCCGTGTGCCATGACCCTTTGCTGAGTTTGTTTAGCATCCTTTGGCGATTAATAAATTAAACCTGAGTGTGATTACATGTTAAGTCTTGTGAAGTTTTGGGAACTCAAAATCCATTGATGTTTCAGAACAGTGACTCTATCTTCTTGATGTTTTCCCCCCATTGGTACAAGCATATGCACTGGCAAATAATAAGTATCCAAAGCTTTTGAATAACAAGTCAATGATTGAAGGATTGTTGAGGTTATAGCTCCTCTGAAACTGTTTTAAAAGTTTATGCATGTGATCTCTTGTCCAGCTTCTTAAAATGTTTAACATATAGCTGGGCATAGTTGTGTGACTATAATAATTATAATAATTATAATAATAATTACAGTACTTGGGAGGCTGAGATAGGAGGATCATGAGTGTGAGACCAGTCTCAGCAATTTAGTTAGACTCTCAGCAACCTAGTGAGAAAATAAAAAATAAAAAGGGCTAAGGATATAGTTTGAAGGTAGGATGCTCCTGGATTCAATCCCCAGTACTTGATCCAAAATATATACCTAATAAATTTATACTTTGATAATTAATGTTTTATATCATACACATTTTAATTTTATTGGTAGAAATAGTAAATTTTTCTATAGGAAGCATAAAACTTGCTCAACCTTGTGAGTGTTCATTAGTAAAATTGACAAGTTTAAATTACTATTGACATTACCAAAGTATTACAGGAAAATTTAATAAATGTTAAACGGTTAATAAATATTAATAAATGTTAATGGTTATAAACCAAGGTTTTTTATGTGTTGCTCTGAATAATAGGTTAATAATAATGATAATGATAATAATAATAATAAGTGAGGTACTGTGATTCATACCTATAATACCGATATTTGGAAAGCTGAAACTGGAGGATCACAGGTTTGAGGCCAGTCTCAGCAACTTAGTGAAACCCTGTTTCAAAATAAAAAACAAAAGGGCTGGAGGTGTAGCTCAGAGGTAGAATTCCCATAGGTTCAATCCCAAGTACCCCCTTCAAGTAATAATAACAATAATAATAATAACAACAACAATTACTACTACTACTAATTTAGTAATGCATCTGGAATATTCTATTAACCCATTTTGTATATGAGGACACTGGTGCATTTGAGAAGTTAAGTGATGGACTGAGGATGTCATGATAGCTGGATCTAAAGGTTTGGTCTTGACAACTACCGATCCTGCCTCTGATAAATCTTTCCTGAGATTAGGTTAGCAATCTGTCTTAAATCCTAGTGATATACCACAAGAAAAAAATTTAAATAAAAAAGTAATTCAGGTTGAGCCGGGCGTGGTGGCGCACGCTTGTAATCCCAGCATTCAGGAGGCTGAGACCGGAGGATCTGGGTTCGCGGCCAGCCTCAGCTACCTAGTGAGGCACTCCGCAACTTAGTGAGACTCGGTTTCGAAATAAAGAATAAAAAAAAATAGGGCTGGGGGTGTAGCTCGGAGGTAGAATGCCCCTGAGTTCAATCCCTAGTACCGAAAAAAAAAAAAAAAGTAATTCAGGTAAAACATGTTATTAAAAAATAGCAAAACCATGTAAACAATCTAGCATGTGAAAGCAAATAAGAAATATAACATCCCATCCTGACAATGCTCTTGACAGGAAGAAATGAGTCACTGTTAATAGTAACAACATAACGATATTGATTAGAATTGTTATTGTATCTAGCAAGGTTTAGGACATAGTTAAAAATAATCTTCTTGTTCATTGAAGATTTTCTATTATATTCCTAATGAAAAATCTACAAAAGGAGGAGGGGGGGCTCAAGTAGATTTTAGCATTTGTTTTACTGTGAAGATGATAAATTCCTACTTTATTATAAAAGGACAATTGTCTAAGAAATAAGGACATCGACTGATTTTTCAGATAACTCTTTCAGACTTAAGGGATAGATTTGTTTCTACAGGAGCTATAATCTATCAATAATCTCTATATAGGTCATGAACATCTAGTTAAATGTGACTCTCTATCTTTTAATAAGGTCCTTGTGATTTTCCATGGAGAACACTGCATCATGAACCCAGAAACTACGATAATTTTTAAGTATGTGACTTCATACTATCTCTGAATTACCAAGGTGTAGCCTTATACCCTTTATAGTTCCTCCCAGCTATGAAAGTCCATTATTTCACTTAACTAAATATCATTAATATATTTTGTGCAATGTAGGATCATATATTAAATATTCTTTTTGTTTTCAGGTTTTCTATTTTGTTTGTGAAAACAAATGTATTACTATAATTTAGCAGTTTCATAGCACAAGAAATAACTAAAGCTCCATGATAAAACACCTTTACTCTTCTGCCAGGCATCCTATACTGACCCCAATTCCTGTCTTGAAAATGGCTCACTTTAAAATGAGGGCTCAGCACTAAAAAATAAGTTCTGTAAACAAGGAAAAAACAAAGAAAAATCTGTAAACAAGGACCAGCCATGGCCAACAGCTTCCCTTGGGAAAACATGGAAACTCTGAACCAGGCCAGGCCAGATGGAAGCAGTTGTTATGGTGGTGCCCAGCGTTAGAGATGATGTCCAAATGCTTAGGGTCCAAATCGCAAAGGGCCTTCTATAAACGAAGGTGCCAGCTGTCTGATAGTCAATCACATCTCATATTGCCAATACATCATATTTAGCTTGTGGGGTCAGAATCTATGAAGCTCAATGTTGAGCCCAGGTGACTTACCCAATGATTACACATGCCAGACAACACCATACTTTCATTAGATTCTATTTTGAAAATTCTATTTGATTTAAGTTATAGATACACCACTATAAAAATAGTCTATTCTATTTGATTTAAGTTATAGATACACCACTATAAAAATAGTCCCCAATTGTTGTTGGTTAAATGTCCTCTAGAGATGTGTGTGGACCTGGACATTGGCCAATAATACATATACTTTCATCACAAAGTTTTCTCTATTTTTTTAACAATACATGGATCTAAGGTTAGAACTGTAAAACTACAGGCAAGCCACTTAAGTATTCTGGGCCATTAAAAGATGCCTGTAGTCACAGTACTTGGGAGGATGACATAAGAGGATCTCAGGTTTGAGATCACTCTCAGCAATTTAGAGAGACCCTCAGCAACTTAGTGAGACCCTGTTTCAAAATAAAAAATAAAATCTGGATAGAAGTATAGCTCAGGGTAGAATTCCCTTGGGTTCAGTCCCCAGGACCACAAAAAAGGGGAGGAGGGAGATGATGTCAGTAAGAGGAAGACATCACATATTCTTAGAACCAAATCCAGTGTTATTTTTCTGAAATTTACTTTTTGGCTCTGAAGTTCAGTTTTAACAAGTTTACTGAAGAACTGCTTCTCAACTCCCACTTTCCTTCCAAAAGATAAAATAAACTCCATATAATTCAATACCTAAGGGGGCATGAGTGCTTCCTGATCCAAAGAAATATATCCCCAGGCCCCCAGTGGCTGCTTCAAACCTTAGGAGGTACTAAGCTCTGTGACGTAATGCTCACCTTAGCTAAGCATTTATCAAGTACTGTGGCTATAACTTTGGCAATTCAGGGTGTGACAAAAAAAACTAGTATGACTTTCTTTTTCCTTCTTTATAGATTTACAAAGAGAAGATCCATTTTAGGCATTTTGACATGTGATTTTTAAAAATTTTTTTTATTCCTTAGTCAAGAACTTCCACCTTTTCACTTAAGGAAGCCCTTTACAGTTTCCCATAGGCATATGAAGATTGCCTTCATCACTACTCTTATGCTTTGAGAACATTAATTAAAATTAAAGTTGCTCGTACTCATCTAAAAACCAAGATGAAAGGGTTACTGACTAATGGGTGAGTAATGTATACTGCATGGATACACTGGAAAACGGGATGATTCATACACCAGCAGGATGAGAGGTGAGATTTCATCATGCTACTTAGAATAGCACACACTTTAATATTTATGAATTGTTTATTTGGAGAATTTTCTAGTTAATATTTTCATAATATAATTGACTGTAGATAAATGAAACAACATGAAGTAAAACTACAGATATAGGATGATTAATTTACCTGGTCTGACAATGCTGCTAGGTCTCCAACTCTGTGACCTGGTCTGATCAGATAATATTAGTTACTAACTGTTGAATATGATTACGGAATCAAATTGAAAAATATAATCAGGTAAACTACTTTGTAGGCTTCCTGCTGTGTGCTAAGGTTTATAGTATACAGATGAACAAAATACACAGTCTCAAAAAGCTTAAAGTTTAGACGGGAACTCAGTGATTAGTGATTACACAAATCACAAAAACACAAAAAATGGGGCATCAAACAATTTCAAATGGATAAATAAAATGTCTCTTAGTTTTTTTTTTGTTTTTTTTTTTTTTTTTTGGCGGTACTGGGGATTGAACTCAGGGGCATTCTACCTCCGAGCTATACCCCCAGCCCCATTTTTTATTCTTTATTTTGAAACCGAGTCTCACTAAGTTGCGGAGTGCCTCACTAGGTAGCTGAGGCTGGCCGCGAACCCGGATCCTCCGGTCTCAGCCTCCCGAATGCTGGGATTACAA
>PVLC010042718.1:0-12871 GCA_004027655.1 Graphiurus murinus | reverse complement strand
ATGTATCAGTTAAAAAAAAATGTTTACTGAAACATGCTAGGTCATGGAAGAACATTGAAAACACCATGCTAAGTGAAAGGGGCCAGAGTCCAAAGACTACATACCGTGTGATTCATTTGCATGCCATTTCCAGAAGAGGCAAATTTGTAGAGATGGAAAGCAGATCAGTGTGTGCCTGAAGCTGGGGATGGGGATGTGGGTTGACTGCAAATGGGCAGAAGAGAACTTTCCAGGCGGTGGAAGTGCTCTAAAGCTGGATTCTGATGAGGGTTGCACAATGCAAAAATCGTTGAATTGTATATTTACGAGGCGTGGATTTTATGGTATGTAAATTAGACCTCAAAATATCTCTTTAAAAATAAAAAGATGAAAGCCTGCCCAACTACAGCTCTCCTGCTCTGTATCTGCTTCTTCCAGCTGAGCTTCGCCTTTGCCAGCTCCTACCTTTGACGTCCATCCACACGCCCATCTCTGCAGCTCATTACCCTCTGCTCGTCCTCGCCACCCAGGCGGGAGACAGTGCTTCCTCCGCTGCTCCTGGGTGGGTCTGGAGGCCAGCCGAGATATGCCGAGCTCTAGGATCCTATTCATTATTCTCTAGAATCCCCTCCAAGAGAAGTCTGCAAATGTCTGGAGAACTGTGTCTCTTCAATTCTCCTCTGGCTCTGAGCTACTGAGTTTTCTTACATCATTTGTGAAACTCAGTCTCTCGTTCATTTCAACATGTCTCCCAAACCAGCCACATGAGTACAGAGTGGATGGGTCACTCCAGACACCATGCAGAGCTGAGGGAGCAAGGAATAGAGGAGAATAATTTACACTATAGTGCTGACAACTTGGAACATGGGTTACCCCTACTCTTAACATGCCCTTAAGTTTCTCAGGGAATTTTCCCAGCACCTTCCCCCTGCATTGTTTCAACTCCACATCCTCTCTTATTTCTTCTTCCCATCCTTCCCTCCTCTTCTTTCCTCATAAAGATCAATTTAACTGTCTTCTATGGGGCCTTACACCCTTTCGTTCCATGTGGCTTGCTATGACATTGTCTCAGATTGTGCCACCAACCATGTGTCTAAATTGAAAGTCACTCATACACACAAAAGGTTCCATGTGATTTAGGCAGAAAAGACAGTTGCTGAAAGAGATTGGATAACTCAAAGAATTGTCAAGAAAACTGTAGGTTTACTCATCGGAAATAAGCAGGAACACAGGCCATGCAATATCACCTCCTCCCTAGAACAAGACAGGTGGAGACCCTGCTTCCGCCACCCCCATACTCATGAAACTGAAAAGTGTGCTATCAGTTCCTCCTACCCATCCCTAGATACAGGACGCTGCTGCCCTCTGTGCCCTCTGCCACTGTTGCTGCAAGAATTCCCTGCCATGGTTGCTTCTTTACAATGAGTGAGTGAGTGTTTCTGATTAGCTGGGTCCAAGTCACTACTCTCTAGCCACAAAGTCTGGGGAAATGAATAACCAGCCTTCTCAGCGTTTTGTTTTGTTTTGTTTTGTTTTGGGGGGGGACTGGGGGTTGAACATTCTACCTCTGAGATACACCCCAACCCTTTTTATTTTTTTATTTTATTTTGAAACAGAGTCTTGCAGTGTTGCTAAGGCTGGCCTCAAACCTGCCATTCTCCTGTCTCAACCTCCAAGCACTGGGATTACAGGCATGCACCACACCCAACTGGCCATTTTAGCTTTTGTGGTGAAAATAGTCTCTTCTCCCCAAAATTCACACCACCAAAGAAACATAGAAAGGAAACCCAGATGTTAAGGAGCCCCAAAATAACAAAAAAATACTTTTATGACTAACTTGGATAATTATTGAGGTACATGGTTAGCTCAACTAAATGATTTGGAAAATCTGAATGAACATATTTTCTTAGCACAGGCTCTGTTATGGTACATGGAGATTCAAGCTTAGGAAGAAGAAATTTGGGGAATTGGGCCGGTAGAGTATGGTGGATATTCCCTGACTCTGCTTTACTGTGCACATCAGGACCCCTCAAGTCATGGCTTCTTCATGTGCCCGTGTCTGTGCCTTGTTTACCCATGAGCTGGCAAGATCATCCAACAGCCCACCCACTCCTCTCTCCATCCCAGGAAGCAATTACAGTTCTGTAAACAGAGGCTTGCCTTATCCTGCAGGCTGCTGTTTAAGGAACCTTGAAGCTGACCCCTTCTTTAGGGGGACTAATCTTTTTGTGAGAGAAATATCACAATGACCCCAGAATTTCGCATGTTTGGGTATTATTAAAGTAGAATTTGCCTAAAATAAGGAGCCACCATTATAAATATACATTTCTCATGACATTTTGTGGAATTCTGTGTGACCCCAGAGGGCTTTTGGTTAGAATAAAGTAGAAATGTCAAACGCAGAGAGCCCTTTATGCTGAGCCAAGTCATATTTTATTACTCAGCTCATTCTTGGCCTCCTAATAAAAGCCGTAGTTTACTCTCCTGACCCCTACCTATTCATTGAATAGTCTCTTCAAATGTCTACAGGCCAAAGGGAGTGTGCAGTTGGATGTCCATATTATATGCAAGCCCATCCTCCAAGGCAGAATTCAAACCTCACAATGTGTACTTTTTGGGGTGTGTGTGTGTGTGTGTGTGTGTGTGTGTGTGTGTGTAGTAACTTATATATATGGAAAATTACTATATTCTGACATTTAAAGAAAACATTACTTTGTATATCCTTCAGTTTTATCACTCAACCATACATCCCAAGTGATCATAGTTTAGTCTTGACCACTTAAAAAATATTTGTATGTAGCCTGCCTGTGATCCCAATACTTGGGCAACTGAGACAGGCCTATCACAGGTTCAAGACCAACCTCAGCAATTTAGCAAGCCTCTCAGCAACCTAGTGAGACCCTGTTTCAAAATGAAAAATGAAAGGGCTGAGGGTGTTGCCTGGGTTTAATCCCCAGTACCATATACACACACAAAAGTTTGTATGTATTTTTAGATATTACAGGTTGTATGCAATTACTTTCTCTCTTTCTCTCTCTCTCTCTCTCTCTCTCTCTCTCTCTCTCTCTCTCACTCTCTCTCTCTCTCTCTCTTCCCTTTTTCTTTGGAGTTCCTCTATAAAGAGAAACTTCTATAATTCATACAGGACAGGCAGGATAAATATTGACCCATCCCCTTTCTTTAACAGATTTCCAGATAATGACTGGCTCCCTATCATCTCTCCAAGCTGACCAATATAAATATATTTATAAAATATATATATTATATTTATAGGTTTGAATATTTATAAGAACATTAAATATAAACATAAATATATAAAGTTATATAAACAGAATTGTGTCTAAATAATTTATATAACCATTATAAATATGTTTTGTGTAAATATAACTATGGATACATGTATTTAAGTGTATGTGATAAGCTTTAATCCATTTCAACAATTATCCTTATTGAGATTGGTCAGCTCCTTTAGCTGGCTCCAGCATCCTTTCCCAGGATTCTGATGATCTTTGGTAACTTTGCTATTTAGTAGGACGAGGTATTAAGTTTGTCCTGCATGTTCGTATTGCAGCATTGTGACCTGACAGGAAGCATATTTCAAGAAGCCCTGATTCCTTCCAGTGGGAAATGATTCCACAATCTATGTATGAGGCATGCTCATTGTTTCTAGGCCTTTAAATTGGCAGAATTAGTGAATAAAGTTACTGTCTGATAGTGCTCCTTCCAATTCAAATTCAGAACTGTTGGGTTTATTCAATCGCTTTACTGTTATGCCAGTCTGTATCTGCTTCCTTCAAACTGAACATCCTGGGTCTTAACTCAGGAGATGATAAGACTAGAATATCTGCATGGTTAATCTTTTGCTTTGTATCCTATTACCTACTCTACAGTCTTAACAACACAATACTACAGCCACAAATACGATTAATGAAAATAGGAAAAATCTTCATGGTTTTGTTGTTGTTTGTTTGGTACTGGAGATCAGTTGAACTCAGGGGCATTCTATCTCTGAGCTACACACCAAGCCCTTTTATTTATTTATTTATTTATTTACTCATTCACTTATTAATTTATTTATTTTTGAAGCAGGGTCTCACTATATTGCTGAGGGTTCTGTTAAATTGCTGAGGCTATCCTTGAACCTATGTTCCTCCTGTCTCAGCCTCCCAAGTACTGGGATTGCAGGAGTACCCCTGGCTATATTTTTAGATCACATAGTCATTGCATATTATACTCTCTTCCTCTTGCCTTCTTTTGGTCTTAGTTTTATAAGGCTACCCATTTTGTGCTTAGCATCATCCTTAACATCAGTCTCTCCTTGGTTATTTTGCTCATCTGCAGCTTGACCTCTAGAATCCCTCAAGAAGAGGTCATAAAAACAGAATTTCTTAGGTTCTCACATATTGATGAGTTACCTATGTCCTTTGTACATAAAAATCAGTTCTGGATATAAAATCTTTGAAATGCATTTTCTTCCCTTAAGTACCTTAAAAAAATTACCTCATTTTCTGCTAACATAAAGCATTGTTAACAAAAAGTCTAATGATGACCTAATTTTCCTTCCCCTTATAAGCTATTTTCTCTTTTTGGCTATATGCCAAGTAATTTTTTTTTCTTCTCAAAGTGCAGTAATTTTGTCAGAATATAATTTGGTATTGGTCATTCAGTATCAATTTTTCAGGTATACTTTGTGTTTGTATTCTTTAAATAGGCAGGCTCAGATTTTATCATTATTATTATTTGAGGAAAGTTTTTTCTTGAATTACAATTTTTAGCATTTTCTGTGTCCCCTTGTTTTGGTTTTCGTTTTCAGGGGCTTCTATTATCACATACTGGATATTCTACACCTCTGATCAATATTTTCATTTTCTCTCAAATACCCTCTATCACTTCTTTTCACTTCTTTCTGATTTTTAAAAATTTCTTTCTTTTTTACATTCTGTTCTTTTTTTTACATTCTGTTCTGTTTTTTACATTTCTGTTTTACATTCTTAAGGCATTATTTGTTGTATTTATTTACTCTTGTGTTCCTTCTAGTTGGGCCTTTATTTCTGAAATGGCTTTTTTCTTTTCTTTTCTTTCTAATTCCTTCTCGTAATTGTCATATAATCTCTGAGTCATTTTTAAATTCTCATTTAAGCTGTTCTGACATTATCTTCTTAATGACCCTGTTCATTTGGAAACAGTATGTTACCATTTTGTCCTGTTGTGTGGGCATTTCTTACTGCCATACTTTTACTGTCTATAGAGAAGTCATCTTGAACCTTACTCATGTTATTATTTTACTAATTTTGTGTGGTTTTTGTCTTCAGCATTTTCATGATGATTGCTTTTACATGATCATAGCTTTCCTGGAGTTTGTGCAGAGGTTCAGGGTACCTCTTCTCACTTCACAGTGCTACCTCTTCTGGTAGTTTGTGCAGTGTTTTAAAACAGGGCATCTCACCTTCTGAGATTTCTGGTTCTTATCCTCTATCCTGTTTTTATGTGGACCTTTTCTGTCTTCCAATTCTGTTATCCCTATTCTACTCAATTTTTATTCCATAGCCGGCAGATTCTCATCAGTATAGGAGACTGGGATGGGATTTCTGGCTGGTCACTGGGTCTGGAATGATCTTTTCAGGGGTTGCCATAGACCCCCTCGTAGAGCAGGCAGACCCCTTCCCAGTTTAATTGCAGGGATCACGTCACCAACTGTGTTTCCCAGAGAAGATCTGCAGGCTATATGGGGTTTATCTGATCATCAGATACCTCACACTGTTTTCCTCTGCATCCTCCCACATACAGGCTGAGACCATGCAGGACTTCTGGTTGTTAGTGGTTTGTCCCTGCCTGCTGCATTTTTGGGTTCATCGGGATACCATTTCATCTACTTTGCTATGAGTGTCAGTGGGTTTGGGAACTTCTATCTCTAGTTGTGCAGTTTGCCTTTATGTGGGGAATAGGTGAAATTCAAAAACCAGGATGCCTTAATCTTTTCTATGTATAAGAGTTTCTTGGTGGTTTGTTTTAATTTGAATTGCCAAATATTTTCTATGAAAATCCTGGCCATCGGGGTCTTCCTATAAGTAGCCAAAGTTGATCTATGAAAATGGTTCACTATTTTCCTGACTCTGAGACCCTCCCCAAATCATTCAAAGCAAGAGGTTCAAATCTTCATATTCACTTTAAGAACACCTGTGAAATTTCCCAGGCCATCAAGCATATGCATATCCAAAAAGCCACCAAGTACCTGAAGATGCCACTTGAAAGAAGCAATGTGTGCTATTCTAGCATTATGGTCATGACATTGGTAGGTGTGTCCCTGAATGGGGCTGAACACAGGGACAGTGGTCCAAGAAGAGTGCTGAATACTTGCTGCACAGGATGAAAAATTGCAAAGAGTAATGCTGAACTTAAGGGCTTAGATGTAGATTCTGTGGTTGTTGAGCACACCTAGGTGAAGCAAGCACCCAAGATGCACCGCCATACCTATGGAGCTCATGTTCATATTAACCGTCATACTGAGATGATCCTCTCTGAAAAGGAATAAGTTGTTCCTAAGCCAGAAGAGAAGGGTGCAAAGAAAGAAAGATATCCCTGAGGAAACAAAAAATTCTGGCATGGGAATAAGTTCAGCACAAAATAAATGCAAATAAGAGTTTTAGCATCCTGATTATTGGCTTATCTGGAGATGTTTCCAATGTCTACTTGCACTGGACCCACATTCCCACAGGGCAACGATTGGCTGGAGCTTAGCAGCATCTCCCATGGGATGGACCATGAGCTCTCCAGGTTGCTCTGGTCCCAGCCCCTCCATTGTTCCACTGACCCCTTGACTTATTTACACAATCTTCCATCTCTTCTTCTATATTAAGTCATGGACTCTTGTGACTTCTCTTCTAGAATAGGTGATACCAAGTGGCAATTATCCATGAATCTTTTATCTACTTACCCAGTACTGTATGCTATTTCTCCCCCCACTTTATTTCCTCCATTCTGAAACCCAAATGTCCCACTCTTGTTGCCTTTGCCCCAGATTTTCCCCTGAAATCTCCAAAAGCATTTAAGTCTCCATTTCCCCCAAACCTCTTGTGCTCAATTCCTATTCCCATAACACTTGAAAATGCTAAAGCTGCTTATAGACACAATTCATAAGAGAAGGCATTGAAGCCCAGCCAAGATTCAGAAAAACCAGCTTTAACATGAAGTAGGGAGGAGACAGGAGGAAAAGATGAGTCAGGAACCAAGTTCAAGTGGGTTGGACAACTGAAGGAAAAGCAAACCAAAGCCTGGGTTCTAGAAATGGAGCTGGAGCAAACATCAAGCTAGGGCAATAAAGGGGCCAGTAATAACAAGTAGGACCTGGGATATGGAAGAGGGTTGCGCCAAGGATGTATTTTGCAGTTAGTGATTCTGCCCACTGCATCCATTTTGTGTGTACCCTGGTGCCCAACTTAAAAAGGTCACTGCTCACCAGATGCCTTGGGGCAACTCCATTAAGCCATAATTCCCCAAAAAATATGTAGACTCACAAAGAGTTGCTTCCAATTCCCCCAAATGTCTCATATTTTTACATCTATACATTATATCTACTACTTCCCTTGTATTGATGGTCCTCCATCTTTGCCCAGGCAACAAAACACCTCAGATATCACGTCTTCCAAAGACATTATTGGCTTACTGAAGTGCCTTCCATCTGTGCTCCCACAGGCTCTGAGCAGCGAACTCATCACACTGTATTATTTTTTTCCTTATTTGTCTCTATTAAGTTAAGAGCCCCTTGAGAATAAAAGGAGGGTCATACTAAATTCTTTATCTCCTACACCTAGTAAGTTACATGTGCTCAAAAAATGATGACTCTAACTGCTTCTGGAATCATAGATACCACAAAGATTGAAGATGGTACTCGTGCCCGTTCAAAGGGTGGGTAGGAGAAGCTGGCTAACTCACCCTTCATGTGCAGGGCTGAGAAAGCCTGGGCATGCTACACTGTGTGACCATCCCATCAGCATCTTTCATTTTCTAGGACTCCCTTGTAATCATTTTAATTATTTTATTGCCAGTTTCATCAGAGAAACAACATAAGGGAGCACAAAGAGACAGTCAGGCCTCCTGAGTTATTGTTCAAAGATTGGAACAATGTCCTATTACTCATGAAAATTCGAGGACAGACAAAGGTCTTCACGATCAGCAATAATCATTGCTCATAAGTCTCGAAGAGAACATTCAGAGGAAAGAACGTGGTCTGGACAGAAAGCATAATGGCGGGCAGAAGGACAGTGGAGGGCCCTCTGTCAGTAGAAAAGTGAGAATCCTGCATACTTTCGTTCCCAAGGTGCAGGACTACAAGGAGGGCTCATGGATCAAAGCTATAGCCTATAGGAAGTTTATTCACCTGCCAGTATCTGCACCTCTCTTCTCCCTTCACCTAAGGCCAATAGATTCCCTTCTATGGCTATGTCTTTAGAGAAATGTAAGGATCCCACATTCAGAAGTTGTAAACAAGCAGACAAGCTGACCATGGATTCACTGTGACCCTAGGCTCTAATCCACAAATTGAGTCCCATCTCCCCAAGGTCTGGTTCTGGAAATTGAGGCAATCCCTACCTTGATGACCTACCTGATACTCTAGTCCAGAGTTTCTCAATCCTGGCTGCACATTAGTATCATCTGGAGACTTTCAAATATACCGATGCCTGGACTTTACTCCAGACCAAATGAATCAGAGTCTCTGGGAAAGGAAATTGAGCATTAATATTTTTAAACCTCCCTAGGAACATTAGTTATCTAATACTATCTGTCGAATTACTCTAAAATTTAATGACTTAATACAATAAACATATGTTGTCTCACAGTTTCGGTTGATCTGGGAATAGTGGAGCTGAGTAGTTTGGGCTCAGAGTGTAGCAGTCAATATGTCAGCTGTAGCCTGGAAGATCTCTTTCTGAGATGGTTCTTTTACATGGCTGTTGGCAGGAGGTCTCAGTGACTCACCACACAGATCTCTCCATAGGTTTGCTTGAGCATCCTCACATCATGGCAGCTGGCTTGCCCTGGTTTTATGACCTAGCCTTGGGAGTCACACTGCATCATTTCCAGATACCTTCTCAGTTACATGAGCTTGTCTCATTCAGTGTTATATATGGGCTCATATACAGAAAGTAAGGTTCTTTGGGGACCATTCTTGGAGCCGGCTCCCATACCAAGTCTCTAAAGTGCATCTGAGTTTGAGAATTGCTGCTTCTAATCCCTTTGGGGCTGAGATCATGCCTTTGTCTTGCTTAGTGTATGAACTAGAACATTTCCCTTTAAGGTTTAAGCTCCTGAGAATTTTAGATGCTGTTGACAAAAGGATAGGAAGAAGGAAGATGGGGGACTTTCGGATTCCTCCTAAATGCACACCACATATTATCATTAAAGCCCCTTCATATCCTTCTCTCATTTGATTCCAAAGCAGACAAGACTTTTTAGTATTTATGCACTTCATATGGCAGTCAGAATTGTTTGGGTCTTTTTAACTATAATGAATACTTTTGTACAAAATTATTCGTTCTGCTAGCAGATTATCCCCATGTGGTAATTCTATAATATGAAAATATTTGTTCAAATCTTTTTTTTTCTTTTTATAGAGAGGCCCTGTGTATTTTTTGTGGCTTGTGTTGTTGTTTTTCCATTTATTGTTGTATATTTTAATTTTAACATGTGAATCTAATCAGCATACTGCTGTTCAATATTGAACAATGGTCTCCCAACAATCATGGGGTGAAGTCCCAAATCCTCCTTATGGCCAGTGGACTTGACATGAATGGTTCCTCTCTTGCCCTCCACCTCTAGCCTTATGTCACTCTGCTTTGTTCCTCTCTCACTGCATTCTGGTCATGCAAGCTTCGTTTCAGCTCCTAAATCATCCTAATCTATTTTCTTTTACAGGGCCTTTGCACAGGCTCTCCCCCAAGTCTGACTCAGAGAACTTGCTCCCTCATCAAAAAGGCATAGCTGGATTCTTGCAGTGTGTGGGGTGGGGGTTTTCTTAGCAAGGAACCTTGAATCTTTTCACATCAGCCCTTCTCATTAGGAGTATCCATGTCTCTATGAGCTCTCATTTGACCTTTGAGGATGCCATCGGGTAGCTTGTCCACAAAGGTGAAGTGCAGTGGCTACAATTATTTAATGATTCCCCAAACCATTTTCTTTGTGCTCCTACTGCTCTCAGGGATCTGCAGAAAAAGTAAAATACAGCTCCACAGAAGCCTCAATGAGCCTTCACTGTCCCCAGGCCCTGGGCTGGTGCTCTGTGAAGCTGGAAGTGGCAGGCTGCAAGATTCCTGGGGATGAATGAAGAACTAAAGTAAAATCAGAGCGCTGCCCCGACTAGTTCCCAAATCCCCGTGCTAACCAAGTTACCACCCTCAGTCCTTATTTACTAGTTGTGCAACTTAGAAAGTTGTTTAATCTCAAAGAATCAAAGCTTCCCCATTTACAATATTGGATTCTATAATCATCTTCTCTGAGGTGTGTTGTAAAAATTAAGTGGAGTCATGTATATATATTAGCTAACACTGAATACATGCTCAGTAAATGTAAATTTCCTCTCCCTGTTTCTCATTTTAGAGAAAACTCTCAAATATATAAAGATTCAAGAACATTTGTTCATAAAGAAGGAAGAGGAAAAGAATGAAGGAGAGAGAAAATAATGAAATCTGATCTGAGAACTTTGTCTGGATGGCCAGCACTCATGACATCTTTTATCCTTCCCTGTCTGGTTTTTTAAAAGCAGATGTTAATTGCAGCCTGGGAGAATCAGCTTCAGACCAAGACACCTGCTTCCCAAACCCTTTTCAAGTTATCCCGTGTGCAAGTCCAGTCACTGAGGCAGGGCTGAGACCTCTTCCATGGACTAGTTACACCACTGCTTTCAATTCCTCCGGTAGTTTTCAGGGTCCCTAAAAGCTGCTGCCCCTGGATTCCCTGCTGAACTCCCGCCCTTCATATTTATAATCCCCTAGTTTTTCTCCTTCCTGGCTTCCCAGACAGTGGTGCAGACAAAAAGACCATTTATAACAGCTTTTCTGACAGCTGGACATTATTTAATTACAACTTCTGGCAGCCACATAGTGTGCTGGAGGCTATTTAAAGTTCTAGATGGCAGGAGGAAAAATGAGGAGACTTACAACTCTTAAGGGATGGGGGGGTGAGGATTGCCAGAGTGGGCAGCCACCAGGACTCTCGGGCCCCCTGCTCTGAAGTGGCGTTTCTCGGAGCCCTAACCTGTACGTAGCATTGGAGTCTCCGTGGAAGAAGACAGAGATGCTGTCAGTCCCTTGAGGCCCAAGGGAGAGGGGCTGCAGGACCATCAGCACCAAACTAAAAAGAATTGTTGTTTAGCCAGATCACCCACTATGTTTTACAAAACAAAAAACTGAGGCACAGAGAGAAACGGGGACTTGTCCAAAGCCACACTGTAACTGGTACAATGCTGAAGAGGTCATTTAGGCATCCCAAGCTTTGCTGCTGCCTCTGTGAGTGAGCAATACCTGCCCTTATTAGTTTCCCACACAGCAGCTATACAACAGCAGTGTTATCTTGCAGGACTGAGCTGTGGCATGTGTTATTTTGGGAATAACTAGAAGAGTGTGATCATGAGGTTGGTCATCTGGCCAACCCCAGGAGAGTCATTAGTTTTCCATTTAGTAGCTGTAGCCAGAGCTTGCTTTGGATTTTGATAGCTGTATCCAGGGTAAGGAGACGGGACTCCCCCACAATGGGCAGAGACTAAGAAAGGCAGGTTTATCGCAGGGTGTTATACCCTAGAGAAGGAGGAGCCAAAGGCTAAATGTGAATACAAGTAAGAATAACAGTAATTGTAATGATAGCTCCACAGCTGGAAGGCTGTTTCTACTCTCATTGTTATTGCTATTAGCATGTCACCATTATGACATTTCTATGAAAGTTATAATATTTACATTATTTTACAGATGAGGAAATGAAAGCTTAGGGAAATTCACTATACCCTAAGGCTCCCTAGTAAATATTAGGACCAAAATTTAAACTCAACTCTATCTGATTCCAAAGCCGATCATGTTTCCACCCAGGAGTTCTTTCCATACCAGTAATTCTCAATCCTAGTTACACATTAAAAAACAAAAACAAAAACTCCATAGTGAAGATTTTAAACAGACCAAGTCCTAGAACTTATCACTGAACAGTTCAATCAAAATATCTTAAGATACAATCCGAGAATCAGTATTTTCTATTTGGAGCTAGGACAGAGAGTGCTCTGGTGAATGCCCTATCAGTGTCATTCATATCTGCAGTGTGACCCGCTCTCACCACTCACCACCACTCCTCCACTGCTGCCAAAATCACCCCAGACGGCCACAGGATGTGTGGTAGCCAGGGCTGCACACCACTCTAATGACCTGTTGCTCCCAGTCTTCCCTATGGCTCTCTTGGTGGCGCTGTTGGCATCACCCTCCTCGCTGTAGTCTCAGTTCAGACCACTGTCCCTAGAGATTATCCCTCAGGAATACTGATCCTGGCCAGTCTGCTCATCTCAGCAGCACTTCACAGCAGACTGGCATTTCCTTGCAGGTGAGTGTGGGACAGAGCTCAGCATGCAGGAAGTTGGTGAGGGTATCCTCTGAAGATCAGTCCCTGTGGGAGAGAAAGAGAGCCAGGGTGAGTAGGTTTTTCATTCTAAAGGGGTCTGAGTGGCCACATCATCTACTCTTGTGCCTAGCAGAGGGCTGCATTTGTGTGGGGGCTGAGATGAGACTTTCTTTTCCAGGGAGTTGGAATGACTCTATTTGAGCCCAGCCCCGAGCCACCTTGGGCAAGACTTTAATTTACCTATCTCTACAATATCATTGCCACCCTTCTGCTCCAAGAGCTCCACTTAGCATCGCTTAGG
>PVLC010042717.1:0-13162 GCA_004027655.1 Graphiurus murinus | reverse complement strand
AAAAAAAAAAAAAAAAAAAAAAATAGGGCTGGGGGTGTAGCTCGGAGGTAGAATGCCCCTGAGTTCAACTCCCAGTACTGAAAAAAAAAAAAAAAAAAAAATAGGGCTAGAAGTGTAGCTTGGAGGTAGAATGCCCCTGGGTTCAATCCACAGTATTCTCCCCCCACAAATCATTAAATCCTTAAAAATTAAAAATAAGCCTGGAGCCAGGCGTGGTGGCACACACTTATAATCCCAGCATTTGGGAGGCTAAGACTGGAGGATCCAGGTTCACGGCCAGCCTCAGCTACCTAATAAGGCACTCTGAAACGTAGTGAGACCCTGTTTCAAAATAATAAAAAAATAGGGCTAGGGGTATAGCTCAGAGGTAGAATGCCCCTGAGTTCAATCCCCAGTACTGCAAAAAAAAAAAAAAAAAAAAAAAAAAAAAAAAAAGGCCTGGAATGGTGGTGCATGCCTGTAATACCAGTTCTTGGGAGACTGAGACAGGAGAATTGCAGATTTGAGGCCAGCCTTAGCAACTTAGCAAGACCTCGTTTCCAAATTAAAAAAGGGGGATAAGGGGTGTAGCTTGGAGAGAGAACATCTCTGGGTTCAATTGCCAGTACCCAAAAAATAAATAAATAGTGTGTCTAGTAAGTACTATAATGGGCAGCACAAACAGAACCTTTCCATCACAGCAGAATTCTAATGGTAGCAAAAAGGACAGCACCACACTGGACCATGAACTTGAAGTTGGGGAATCTCACTCATCTTTGCATCCCAGGACCTAACCCAGTGCCTGCCACCTGGGAGACTGCTAATTATTGGGAACCTGCACCTCATCATTGTATAGGTTTATAAGGAGAAAGTGTTTCAGGGGGAGCTAGGAACTTCCTGAGGGACAGGGTCAGGATTGGAGGTTTCAGGTCCACATCCCTTCCAGGTTAACACACTATCGCCGCCCAGTTCCCTGCAAGTCCTCGCCCTCCTGGCCTTCTCAATTGGCCTGACCCGATGGCCCCTTTCTGCTCTGGTCCCTGGCCAGGCCACTGCAGCCCCTCTCTCCATCAGGTGCCCGTTCCCAGCCCTGGGTGCAGTTCCAGCGCCGGGCTGCCCGCCTGCCCATCAGCTCCACCTACAGCCAGCTCTGGGCCTCGCTCACACCTGCCAGCACCCAGCAGGAAATGCGGGCATTCCCTGCCTTCCTGGGCACCGAGGCCTCCGGCTCAGGTATGCCAGGTGCCTGATATGAAAGGGGACTCCCTCCACCTCCCAGGACTTAGCCCTCAGCACTTGTGTGCTCTTCCCTCAGGCAATGGCTCCTGGCTGGAGCTGATGCCCCTGGCTGCCGTGAGTGTGCACCTGCTAACAGGCAATGGGACAGAGGTACCACTCTCGGGCCCCATCCACCTGTCCCTGCCGGTGCCCTCCGAGCCCCGCGCCCTTGCCGTGGGCACCAGCATTCCAGCCTGGAGGTTTGACCCCAAGAGCGGTAAGTGTGACAGGGGTTTGCATGTGCTGGGGTTTAGGGAAGGAAAGGAGGACTTGGGTCAGGGGGAGGGGGAGGGACATCGAGTTTGATGAAGCCCTTGCCTCTCCCAGGGCTGTGGGTACGCAATGGCACTGGTGTGATCCGGAAGGAAGGCCGGCAGCTCTACTGGACCTTCGTCTCCCCCCAGCTGGGGTACTGGGTGGCTGCCATGGCCTCCCCCACCTCTGGTGAGAGCGGCGTGTCAGTGAGCAGGGGGCAGTGGTGGAAGGGGAGGCGGGGAGGGTGGAGGCCTTGTGAAAGCAGGAAGGGCCTCCAGACTAAGCTCTTGTCTGGCACAGGTTTGGTTACTATCACGTCCGGCATCCAGGACATCGGCACCTATCACACCATCTTCCTGCTCACCATCCTGGCAGCCCTGGCCCTGCTCGTGCTCATTCTGCTGTGTCTGCTCATCTACTACTGCCGGTGAGTGCATGGGGACCCCGGCCCCCACCTCCTCTCATCCAGTGGAGACCTGCTCTATGCCTGGTCTTGCGCTGGGCACTGGAGCTCCACAATTCTCCACAATAAAACACAATTCTGAAGCCAGGCATGGTGGTGCACACTTGTAGTCCCAGCACTTGGGAGGCTGAGACAGGAGGATTGTAGTTTTGTGGCCAGCCTCAGCAACTTAGCAAGACCCTCTGCAACTTAGTGAGACCCTGTTTCAAAATTAAAAATAAAATAGGGCTGGGGGTGTAGCTCAGAAGTAGAATGCTAAGCCAGGCGTGGTGACCCACGCTTGTAATCTCAGTACTTGGGAGGCTGAGACTGGAGGATCCGGGTTGGTGGCCAGCCTCAGCTACTTAGTGAGGCCCTCTGCAACTTAGTGAGACTCTGTTTCAAAATAAAGAATAAAAAATAGGACTGGGGGTATAGCTCGAAGGTAAATGCCCCTGAGTTCAATCCTCAGTACTGCAAAAAAAAAAAAAAAAAAAAAAGTAGAATGCTTCTGGGTTCAATCCCTAGTGCCACAAAACAAAACACCCCACAGTTCTGATCCTCCAGGTGCTGTCAGGAAAGAACTGCGTGTGCGAGCAAAGACCTGAAAGGCTGGGGCGGGTGGAGTGGCAGGACCTGCAAGCAGAGGCAGGACTCCTGAGGTGACATCTGCAGCTGCTCCTTCCAGCCCAGCTCTCACATCTAGGGACCCCAGGCCACACACACCTCTCCTTGGCTTAGGTGCTCTTCCAGATTCTCAGGACACCTCCTACAATGCAAAGGAGTGCAGCGTACCCCATGGGAACCCAGATGGCTGCAGGTGCCGGATGGGCATCCCAGGACACCCTAGCCCTTTCCACAAACCTCTCCAGGGCCCCCACCATCTCTCCCGAATGCCCTAGGCATCCTCTCTGGCCCTCCAGCTATCTATCCCTCAGCGTGCACGGACCGAGATCAGGGAGCTGCTCTGGCCCTCGCCTTTCCTGATTGTCCCCTTCTCCCTCCTTTCCAGGAGGCGCTGCCTGAAACCCAGGCAACAGCACCGCAAGCTGCAGCTCTCCGGACCCTCTGACGGTAACAAACGAGACCAGGCCACCTCGATGTCCCAGCTCCACCTCATCTGTGGGGGACCCCTGGAGCCTGCCTCGTCGGGAGACCCCGAGGCCCCACCTCCAGGCCCCCTCCACTCGGCCTTCTCCAGCTCCCGGGACTTGGCCTCCTCCCGGGACGACTTCTTCCGTGCCAAGCCGCGCTCGGCCAGCCGCCCGGCCACCGAGCCTCCAGGCGCCCGCGGGGGCGAAGGTGCTGGGCTCAAGGGCGCCCGCTCCGTCGAGGGGCCCGGCGGGCTGGAGCCGGGGCTGGAGGAGTACCGGCGGGGGCCCCCGGGGGCCGCGGCCTTCCTGCACGAGCCGCCCTCGCCGCCGCCGCCCTTCGACCACTACCTGGGCCACAAGGGGGCGGCCGAGAGCAAGACCCCCGACTTCCTCCTGTCGCAGTCGGTGGACCAGCTGGCGCGGCCGCCGTCGCTCGGCCAAGCCGGGCAGCTCATCTTCTGCGGCTCCATCGACCACCTCAAGGACAATGTCTACCGCAACGTCATGCCCACCCTGGTGATCCCCGCGCACTACGTGCGCCTCGGTGGCGAGGCGGGCGCCGCCGGGGTGGGCGAGGAGGCCGCCCCGCCCGAGGGCTCGGCCTCTGGCCCCGCGCGCCCTTTTCCCCAGCCCGACCCGCAGCGCCCGCTGATGCAGAGCCACTCGGGCGCCGGGGGCGAGGGCGGCGGGGGCGGCGGCGAGGGCTGGGGGAGCGGGCGCTCGGCGCCGGTCAGCGGCTCGGTCACCATCCCGGTGCTGTTCAACGAGTCCACCATGGCGCAGCTCAACGGGGAGCTGCAGGCGCTGACCGAGAAGAAGCTGCTGGAACTGGGCGTGAAGCCTCACCCGCGCGCCTGGTTCGTGTCCCTGGACGGGCGCTCCAACTCCCAAGTGCGCCACTCCTACATCGACCTGCAGGCGGGCGGCGGGGGCCGCAGCACGGACGCCAGCCTGGACTCGGGCGTAGACGTGCACGAGGCGCGGCCCGCGCGCAGGCGGCCCCCCAGGGAGGAGCGGGAGCGCGCCCCGCCCGCGCCGCCGCCGCCCGCGCCCCCGCGCCTGGCGCTCAGCGAGGACACGGAGCCCAGCAGCAGCGAGAGCCGCACGGGCCTCTGCTCCCCGGAGGACAACTCGCTGACGCCGCTGCTGGACGAGGTGGCGGCGCCCGAGGGCCGGGCGGCCACGGTGCCCCGGGGCCGGGGCCGCAGCCGCGGGGACAGTTCCCGCAGCAGCGCCAGCGAGCTGCGGCGCGACTCACTGACCAGCCCGGAGGACGAGCTGGGTGCCGAGGTGGGCGACGAGGCGGGCGACAAGAAGAGCCCCTGGCAGCGGCGGGAGGAGCGGCCGCTCATGGTGTTCAACGTCAAGTAGAGCCGCCTCCCGGCCTGCCCCCGCCCCTCCCGCCCGGGCGGGTCCCTAGGGTGCGCGCCCCGGGGAGCTGCGGGGGCGCTGGCTCTTAGCCAGGAGAGCTGCCCCAGGGCCCGCGGAGCCGCTCGTTCCATGGTATGTGCTGGGCGATGTCTTGGGAAGGGACCCTGGTTCTGCCTCCGAGCAGAGGGAGGTGGGAGGGGTCCGGCCCCTGGGGAGGAGGGCTGGGGAAGCAGTGCCTGTACATAGAGGGGCGACCCAGCCTGGGCTGCTAGTGAGGGCTGGGAAGGGAGGGGCGTCCTCTGTGGACCCCTGGGAGGGGAGGGGGTACTGCTTGCTGACTAGCCTCGGGGCTACGATGTCACAGGGCTGGTGGCTGGGACAGCCCTGGGGACTAGGGGGTAATGTGATGGGGCCGTTGTGGGCAACAGCAAATATAAAACTGGTGAGGTTAATGCCCTGTGTGTCTTTCTGTGGCGTCTGGGGAATGTTGGCACTGGACCAGGACCCTTGCTCAGGGGTTTCCCGGGGAGGGCAGGCGGGGTGGCCAAATCAGACACTGTTAAGAAAGTGTACAAACTTTATTGGAGCGTGCATACACACATACACACACGCACGCACACGCACACACACCTGTGGATAGGGGAGAGCACCTGGCCACAGGGTCCACAGAAATAGGGGGAGGGGATGGCAGCTCACAACCCGGCCTTTGCCACAGCCTCCTGTGGACTGGGAGGGCCTTGAGGCCCCACCTCCCATGGGGACCGAGAGACTCAGAATTGGGGGACTCAGGGAGAACATGGAGGGAAGAGGTGCTGGGGAGGCCTGAGGGCTGGGCACCCTCTGAGCGGGGTCTTCGGTCTTCAGCTCCTCCTCACAGCAGTTGTCTCGGAGCTGGGCCCCCCAAAGGGATGTCCCAGCGCAGGATGTCCTTGCGCAAACACTTGGTTCCCTTGGCCCCGCAGCGGAAGCCAGTAGGACAGCAGTGACGCCCATCTGCACAGCAGACACCCTGGATGGTCAGAGCGGGGTGAGAGAGCTGGACAAAGCAGGACCTGGCCCACGCCCATACCCGCCCCGGGTGGGGTGCCACTGACCTGGCGAAAGGGACAGCAGGCCCAGCCCCTGTGTCTGTCTTGGCAGCAGGTCTGGTTATCATGGCAGAAACGCCCTGCCCCACACTCTACATCCCCGGCACCCACATTAGGGCCGAGGGCCAGGCGGACGGCAGGGTGGGCAGAGTCCACTTCCTTCTCACAGGACCGGGCCTTCACGTTGCAGGTGTACCCGGCTGGGCAGCAATGCTGGCGATCCTCGCAGCACACGGCCTGGGGGAGGGACACAATGGCATCCCATGCCTGTCCCCCCACCAGACTCAGCTCCTTTATCCCAGGGCGGGCAGGTGGGCACTCACGTGAGGCAACTGGCAGCAGGCCCAGCCCCCACCCAGGCTTGGGCAGCAGGTCTGCCCCACCGGACAGCTGGTGTGCTGGTCACAGCCGATGTCTCCCGAGTGGGCCAAAGAGACCTGGTGGGTAGGCACCTTCTCCAGTGCGGCCACTACCTTGTTCCCCCTCTGACACTGCCCCTCGCCCGTACATGTGAAGCCGTGGGGGCAGCAGTGCTTGTGGTCTGAGCAGCAGACAGCCTGGCGGGTGGACAGAAGAGGGTGTTCTACGGAGCAACAGCTTCTGCTCATAGCTCTCCCAGCTGGGGACAGATCACAGAGCTGGACAAATCACCCACCTGCCCAGGCCAAGATGCTGTGCCCACCCCCCAGTGCTGCCCCCTACCCCATGCACCTCTGGGATAGGACAGCAGCCCCACGCCCCAGAAACGAATCTGCAGCAAGTATTAGAGGGGGGACAGTTGGTGAAGTTATCACAGGGGACATCTGTCTTCAAGGCTGGTGGGTCTGGCAGGCCAGTGTAGGCTGGGACCTTCTCCATCCAGGGCACCCGGAGCATTCCCTGTTCACAGGTCCCCTTCTCTGTGTAACACTTGAACCCCGCTGGGCAGCAGTGTACGTGGTCCTCACAGCACACGGCCTAGGGTGGATGGAGAAGGGCTGGTGGGCACGTGGCCTTAGCTGGCTGCCACCTCTGCTCAGCCCAGCCTACCCACTGCTCCCGGGTACCTGCTTAAAAGGGCAACAGCCCCAGGCCCCTGTCTGGAGGCGGCAGCAGGTATAGCCGTCAGGGCAGCTCACCTCCATGTCACATTTCACCTCCTGCACTGTGAGGTAAACAGAAAAAAGGTCTGCAGTAGCACTAGGGACCTTCAGGGTCTACCCTTTGCAAGCTCCACAGCTGGAACCAGATGCCACCAGCTTGTACCACCCCACAGTGATCCTAAGGCAAGGCTGGTGTGGAGGAAAGGGGGCTGCAGCTGAATGCTCCCTCCATGCAGCCACCAGCACCCCCCCACGTCCATCCCTGGGACAGGTGGAATGGGGTGTGTGGTCAGCCTCTGGTACCTGTGTGTGCTGGTAGCTTGGTCAGGAGGTCTGTAGTGTTCTCTTTGGAGAGGCACTTACTCTGGATCAGGTCGCACACAGTATCTTGGGGGCAGCAGTGCAGGTGGTCAGAGCAGCAGATGGCCTAGGTGGGGACAAGGGCGGCACTTGTGACCCTTCTTGGGTGAGCACCTGGAGCAGTCAGGCTGATGGCTGGCATTGCTCCAATCCCCCACTAGGGGGCGGCACGAGTCCTGGGTCAGCCAGGCTCCCAGCCCCTAAGAGCCCCTGTAAGTGGGTGTCCAGGCCAGGAGGCTGTGGGCACAGAGCCAAGCTGGCTCCAGCCCCTCACTCACGTTGGGCATTGGGCAGCAGCCATACTGTCCGTTGGGCAGCTCACAGCAGGTAGAATCATCAGGGCACTGGGAGTGTGCGTCGGGGCACAGGACCGAGTTGGGCAAAGCCACTGGAAGAGGAGTGAGGCGTGAGGGGCAGCCAGAGCGGAGGGAGTCAGAGGCAGCCTCCCTCTCTCCCCCTCCTCACCTGCCCTATTAGACTTCTGTGCAGGGATCTTCTTTGCCAGAGGGAGGAAGCCTGTGCGTGTGACGCAGCGGGTGTGAGCCAGGTCACAGGACGCCCCATGGGGACAGCAGTGCACTCTGTCCTCACAGCAAGAAGCCTGATAAGAGATGGTCCTGAATCCATCTTTGCCTCCCCCTCCTCCCAACCCCTAGCTGGGCCCCTGACACCTTCAGCTCACCCCCATCTCCGCAAACCCGTACCTGGGGCATGGGGCAGCATCCCCAGGAGCCATCAAGCATCACGCAGCATGTGGAGGAGTCAGGGCATTCGAACTGGCTACCCGGGCACTGGACCGCACCCAAGAGGTTGTTATCTGTGGACAGGATGATCCAGGATTCTACCCAGCCAGTCAGAAAAGGTCATCCCCTAGGGCTGGGGGTAAAGCTCAGAGATAGAATGCCACTGGGTTCGATCCCCAGTACCAAAATAAAAACAAAAAACAAAAGCAAAGGCTTTGTGCCTTTACCAAAAATTTAAAAACAATTTCTAAGTTTATATATATATATAAGAGTTGTGGCACAAGGACCTTCAGGCCCAGCTACAGGAGACCTAGAGTTGGCACTCGGCTTGATAATCTCCCAGGACCCCCTAACCCACCACCCCAACAAGCCTGGGAGCACCCATTGAAAGTCTGCAGGCGTTGAAGTGGCCCGCAGACTTCCCCCACCCCAGGACGCCTGGAGTACTGCGTTTCCTGCTGCCCCTCTGTCCAGAGCACGGGGCCGCTAAGCACGGAGGCCACATGAATAAGAGCACACGCAGAAATCAGGGCCACCTGCTGGCTGGGCTCCTGGGCACTGCAGGCCCCTGTGTTGCCCACTCCCTGCCCTCCACCAGCTCCCCTGCCACACCTGAACTTGGGACGCAAGACTGCCCGTCGGCACTGCAGTGAGAGCCCCAGGGGCAGCAGTGCTGGCCATCCGCACACGACACGGCCTGTGGGACACAGAGAAGCCTGTGTGGGCAAGGAAAAGGGGGCATGCAGGCCTAAGCCCCTCTGTGAAGCCAGGGGCACCCTCACCTGTGGGAAGGGGCAGCAACGGGAAGTCCCCGAGATGGTGAGGAGGCAGGAGTGGCCAGCAGAGCAGTGGGCACGGGTCAGGCAGGGGCCGTCCAGGGACCTGCTCAGTGTCGTGGGCCATTTGTCCTGGGAAGAGAGGGGAAAGGATAAACCAAAAGACCTGTGCCTGGCTTCCTCCTCTGGCCAATCCAAGGTCACCCTTTGGGAAAACCCAGGCTGCCAGCTCTTGCCTAGGTTGAAGGCTACTCACCAAAACAGGGTTGCAACAGCTGTAGCTGGCTCCTCCTGGGTCCAGGCAGCAAGCCACAGGACAGCGCTGACCGTCTGGGCACTGTGTTCCAGTTACCAGCCCTGCCACTAAGGCGACCCAGCTCACTATGGTCCACATGGCCTACCTGAAAAAACACCAGGGAGTTGGGCAACCAGCTTAAAAGCCCACGCTAAAGCCAGGCGTGGTGGCGCACGCTTGTAATCCCAGTACTTGGGAGGCTGAGACAGGAGGATCGTCCGCAGGTTTACCACCAGCCTCAGCTCTTAGTGAGGCACTCCGCAACTTAGTGAGACCCTGTTTCAAAATAAAGAATAAAAAAATAGGGCTGGGGGTGTAGCTCGGAGGTAGAATGCCCCTGGATCCAATCCCCAGTACTGAAAAAAATAAAAATAAAAAAGCACACACCATGGTGTATAATCCACATGCCTATAATCCCAGTACTTAGGAGGCTGAAACGGGAGGATTGCGCATTCACAGTCTACCTCAGCAGCTTAGTGAGGCCCTCCACAACTTAATGAAACACCGTTTCAAAAGGAAAAAAAAATGCTGGTGATGGTGACACATGCTTGTAATCCCCGTACTTGGGAAACTTAGATGGAAAGAGCACAGGTTCACAGCCTCAGTGAGACCCTGGTCAAAAAGTAAAAGAAGCCGGGTGTGGTGGCGCATGCTTGTAATCCCAGTACTTGGGAGGCTGAGACATGAGGATTCGAGTTCACCACCAGCCTCAGCTACTTAGGGAGACCCTGTTTCAAAATAAAGAATAGGGCTGGCGGTGTAGCTCAGAGGTAGAATGCCCCTGAGTTCAATCCCCAGTACCGCAAAAAAAAAAAAAAAAAAAAAAGTAAAAGAATAAGCCAGGTAGCCGGGCGTGGTGGCTCACGCTTGTAATCCCAGCATTCGGGAGGCTGAGACCGGAGGATCCGGGTTTGCGGCCAGCCTCAGCTACCTGGTGAGGCACTCCGCAACTTAGTGAGACCCAGTTTCAAAATAAAGATTAAGCCGGGTGTGGTGGCATACACTTGTAATCCCAGCATTTGGGAGGCTGAGACCGGAGGATCCGAGTTCACGGCCAGTCTCAGCTGCTTAGTGAGGCACTCCGAAACTTAGTGAGACCTGGTTTCAAAATAAAGAATAAAAAATAAAGAATAAAAAATAGGGCTGGGGGTGTAGCTCAAAGGTAGAAAGCCTCTGAGTTCAATCCCCAGTACCGCAAAAAAAAAAAGAATAAGCCAGGTGTGGTGGCACACGCTTGTAATTCCAGCACTTGGGAGGCTGAGACTGGAGGATCTGGGTTTGAGGCCAGCCTCAGCTACTTAGGCTCTCCGCAACTTAGTGAGACACTGTTTGAAAAATAAAGAATAAGAAATAGGGCTGGGGGTATAGCTTGGAAGTAGAATGCCCCTGAGTTCAATCCCCAGTACTGAAAAAAAAAAAAAGTAAAGAATAAGATAGGAAAGCGTGTGGTTTTTGTGGGTCTAATCTGTGGAGATGTGGGCCACCCCCAGAGGTGTGTGGGGAGAGAACAGAGCTGGGGAGAGAACAGAGCTGGGGTGTAAGGAGGGAGTCCTCCTTCCAGGAAAAGTCAGGCTCCCCTGCTGCAGCCAGGCCCTCCAGATGCCTCCTTGCCTGAGGCCGTGCTCCCACCTGCATCCTGCTAAAGCCCTTGGGGTGCAACAGTCACATGTCCAAGCGGGGAACCACAAGGCTGAGAAAGTTGTGAAAAAGGAAGTACAGTGGTCAGTGGAGTCTGGGCTGCCTTTTCAGAGGTCAGTCACTGCCTGTCCCTGATTGTCCCCTCCCCACTCAGGGAAGGGGACACAGAGACTGGGTTATCACTATGAGACAACTGTGGTCTGACCCCCCCCCCTAGCACCACCAGGCCCTTGTGGACTCCCCAAACATACTACCTCCCAACTCTGGAAGCGAAACTCAGCTGCAGATGAGTCGGCAGGAGGAACCGAGCCTTGAGGGCCGTAGCCTTTCACTTCCCTAACACGTCTTCCCCCAGCTCCACGGGCAGCTGAGAGATGTCACCTGCCTAGGGGCGCAAAGGCAGCACTGCCCCATGGCCCTCGAGGAACCCAGGCCCCGCCACCTTGATTTTTACAACAACCATCTCAAGTAGTAATTATTACTTTCACTTTTCAAAGTAGGAAAGAAACATGTCCACATCGTGTATCAAGTCATGGTGCTGGCTCCAGAGCATGTGGCACCTGGGTTCACATCACAAGTGACACCCTAGACACTGCCCAGGAAAGGACCCCAACCCCAGCGGGTAGGGGCCTGAGGTCCAAGCAGAGTGAGAGGGACAGAAGCATTTTCTGGACAGATGGACCAGGCAGGGCAGAAACAGGATACAGGAACTCCTGGGAAATCACACTTGGGACCTAGTTCTAGAATTGCCACCAGCCACTTGGAGGACCTCAGGACTTGCTCCCTGTTTGTGTCTCAGGTCCCCGTGTCTATAGGGTGCTGCTGGGGAGGGGCAGGAAATCCCACCCAGTCACTCAAATCCTCTCCCCCTCCTTTTTTTTGCGGTATTGGGGATTGGACCCAGGGGCATTCTACCTCCGAGCTATACCCCCAGTCTAGTCCTATTTTTTATCCTTTATTTTGAAACAGGGTCTCACTAAGTTGCAGAGGGCCTCACTAAGTAGCTGAGGCTGGCCTCAAACCCGGATCCTCCAGTCTCAGCCTCCTAAGTACTGGGATTACAAGCAATCACCGTCACACTTGGCTAAATCCTCTTTCACGTGACTTTCTTCAAGTGTACCCTTCCTAACTAGACCCACCCAAGAAGCCCTTGCTGGCCAAATCAGGATGAGGAAGGCTGGCTGGTTCTTTCACCCCTTCCTGGTCCCCACAGCTCTCAGGCAAAGCAACTTGCTAAGGCCCAATCTTCTCTTGGATGTCCAATCTCCGCCCTCAGCAGCCTGTCTCAATGCTCTAGCTTCCTGGGGAAGGAAGGGGTGTCTGCAGAGGTGAATCTGGCCCCCTGGCGATGGACTTTACTTCCCTTCCTGAGGTTTGGGGATCTAGTGTATACTTCCACCCAACACACTCAGGCACTTGCCCACAGAGCCCCGACGGTGTGGGGAGGCCCAATTTCTCTGAGTAGGGTTCCCAGTAGTGGCCTCTCTCACCCCCACTGACCCCACACTGCCAAGACAGCCAGAGAGGACCCGAGCCTTTTTAAGCCCCTACCTCCGTGATCTTCCACTAGGTGGCACCCCCCAACTCCGAGTCCAAAGGGAGACATTTCCCCAGAGGTGTGCCAACCCAGCCAGAAGGATTAGGGAAAAGTGACCCGGAGAGGCGGAAGTTGCCTCGTCCCACCCCCCACAGGAGGAAGTAAGGCTGTCACAACCTAGACGTTCAGCCACCATTCCCAAGTTCCGCTCTCAACCCCTTGGAGCTCCCGGGCCTGGGGTGGGCGGCGCCCCCCAATCTCCGCCACTCCAAGCCGCCACCGGGGACCACTCACCACCAGAAATGGAAAGAGCGGGCACCTGCCAACAGGGGGTGGAGCTGGCCCAAGGAGGGGTTTTTCCCTGCCTCGGAGAAAAGGGTTGCAGCTTCCCAGCATACTGGGGAGGGTGGCAGCCACCTTCTAATGGGGGTGTCTGCAATGATTGCTTACGCCCAGCCCCCAAAAATTCCCTCCGGTGCATCAGAGACCCACAAAGGAGTTTCTACGAGGTCTATTCCTGTCTCTGGGCTGAGACTCCAAAGGAGCGTCAAATGCATACTTCCCTGGCCCAGGCCTTGGGTGGGAACAAGCGAGGGGTCTGCACCGCCGCCCTCCTACCTGCGTCCAGGTCCGCGCTCTCTGGGTAGCAGCAGCTGGTCAGCTCGCCGACTACGGCCCCTCCGCGCGATGTCCCGCCCAGCTCAGTTTCCATTGGCCAGGGGTCCCGGATGCCGCGCGCCCATTGGTTGCTCTTCGACATAGAGGCGGGACCGTCCTGGAAAGCTGTGTTTCTTTTTCTACTCAGTTCACTCTCCTCCCCCTTCTTCCTCTCTCTCCCCACATCCCATTTCTAGGGATCATGTGATTACAGAATCATATGACACTCGGCCCGCCTCAGCCCGGCAGCCTATCTTCGCTTCGCCGCCTATCCCTGTCCTGCAGGTGCCTAGGAGAGTTTCCTAGAGTTGGGGCGTCGCGTGTCTAGGGACATTGACAGCCAAGAGGGCTGCCCCTAAACGGGTGCGTTCAAGGGCGTTGTAAGGATGTCTGCGTCTGGAATGGGGCTTCTCCATCCGTTCCTGTCCTTTCTGTACTCTTCAGACTCGTATTAAATGCTAAGCGTCCAAAAGCTGAAGGGAGTTGAGGGATGGTTGGTTGGTCGTTTTTGTGGTATTAGGGATTGAGCCCAGGGGCGCTCCACCACTAAGCTACACCCCGCCATTT
>PVLC010042716.1:0-12833 GCA_004027655.1 Graphiurus murinus | reverse complement strand
TTTTTTTTTTTTTTTTTTTTTTTTTTTTTTGCGGTACTGGGGATTGAACTCAGGGGCATTCTACCTTCGAGCTATACCCCCAGCCCTATTTTTTTATTCTTTATTTTGAAACCGGGTCTCACTAAGTTTCGGAGTGCCTCACTAGGTAGCTGAGGCTGGCCTCGAACCTGGATCCTCCGGTCTCAGCCTCCCGAATGCTGGGATTACAATTTATTCTTTATTTTGAAACAGGGTCTTATTAAGTTGCGGTGGGCCTCACTAAGTAGCTGAGGCTGGGCAAGAACTTGCCATCTTCCTATCTCAGCCTCCCAAGTACTGGGATTACAAACGTGGACCACCACGCCCAGCTTAGAATCACTTTTTAAAAAGTGCCCAGCATGGTATTACCTGCCTATAACCCCAGCTACTTGGGAGGCTGAGGTAACAGGGTGCAAGTCAGAGACCAGCCTGGGCAACTTAGTAAAGTAAAATAAAAGAGAATGGGGATGTTGCTCAGTGGGTAGAATAGTTGCTTGCCTAACATGCGTGAAGCCCTGGTTCAAACCCCAGTAAAACACACACACACACACACACACACACACACACACACACACACACACAGAAGGAATATTTATATTTTAATTTTGTTAAACTTTTATTGGTGCATTGTAATTATACATCACAGTGAGATTCAAAGTGATACATTCAGACGTGCACCTATCACTTGGGGTGTCCCCTCTGCACCCCACACTCCTGCACCCCTTCTCCCTCCACATACCTGTTAGTGAGATTGGTACTGATACCTTCATGGATACACTATTTTAGCTGTTCCCTCTCTCAAGCCTCATCTCCCCCCTCCCACTCACTTTCCCAAAACCTTTCCACGATTCTACTGGTCTCTCTCCTCACTTACCTGAAGTCTCTTCCGTTGCCTATTTTCACTCTATTTCCATATGAAATGAAAACATATGAGCCTTGACTTTCCAAGACCACTTTGTTTAGCAAAATATCCTCTAGTTCCATCCATTTTCCTGCAAATGACATCGTGTTGCTCTTCTTTATGGCTGAGTAAAATTCCATTGTGTGTATATGCCACATTTTCTTTATCCATTCATCTAGGTTGGTTCCATAATTTGTCTATTGTGAACTGTAGCGCTATAAACATGGGAATGCATATATCACTAAAGTATTCTAATTTTAACTATTTTGGAAAGATACCAAGAAGTGGTATATCTGGGTCATATTGTGGTTCCATTCCTAGTCTTTTGAGGAATTGCCATACCGATCTCCATAATGGTTGATTTACAACCCCTCAATAGCATATAAGAGTTCTTATTTCCCCACATCTTTACTATTTATTATTGTTTGTTTTCTTGACATTTGTCATACAACTAGAGTTAGATGGAATCTGAGTGTAGTTTTGATTTGCATTTCACTGATGAATGAAATGTCCCTGTTGAACATTTTTCATATTTTTTTGGCCATGAGTATTTCTTCTTTTGAGAAATGTCTATTCAATTCAATTGACCATTTTTAATTTGGTTATTTGGTTTTTTAATGTTAAGTTTTTTCAGTTCTAGATACTTGTCTTCTATCAGAAGAATAGCTGATAAAGATTTTCTCCCGCCAGGCGTGGTGGCGCACGCTTGTAATCCCAGCATTCGGGAGGCTGAGACCAGAGGATCCGGGTTCGCGGCCAGCCTCAGCTACCTAGTGAGGCACTCTGCAACTTAGTGAGACTCGGTTTCAAAATAAAGAATAAAAAATAGGGCTGGGGGTATAGTTCGGAGGTAGAATGTCTCTGAGTTCAATCCCCAGTGCCGCAAAAAAAAAAAAAAAAAAAAAGATTTTCTCCCATTCTGTAGGCTGTCTCTTCACACTCTTGAATGTTTCCTTTGCCACAGAGAAGCTTTTTAATTTGATGTCATCCCATTTGTTGATTCTTAGCTTTATTTCCTGAGCTCTTATGAAGGAAGTCTTTATTGAGGGCTCTTACTGAGGAAGTCTCTATCAGTCCTGAGCTCTTATTGAGGAAGTCTTCTTGAGGGGTCTTACTGAGGAAGTCTCTGCCAGCAAGTTGGTCCTATGTTTTCTTCTAGTGATTGAAAAGTTTCTGGTCTATTTTCTAGGTCTCTGACCCATCTTGAGTGGACTTTTGTGCAGAATAAGCTATGGGGGTCTAATTTCATTCTTCTACATATGGCCATCCAGCTTATTTACTTTTTTGTTTGTTTGTTTGTTTGTTTTTGTGGACTGGGGATTGAACTCAGGGGCATTCTACCTCCGAGCTATACCCCCAGCCCTACTTTTTATTCTTTATTTTGAAACAGGGTCTCACTAAGTTGCGAAGTGCCTCACTAGGTAGCTGAGGCTGGCCGCCAACCCGAATTCTCTGGTCTCAGCCTCCCAAATGCTGGGATTACAAGCGTGCACCACCATGCCCGGCAGCTATCCAGTTTTCCCAATACCACTTGTTTAAAAAAAGTTGTCTTTTCTCCAGTGAAAATTTTTTGGCACATTTGTCAAAAATCAACAGGCTAGAAGTGTAAGGATTTATCTCTGTGCCTTTTATTCTATTCCATTGGTCTATATGTCTATTTTTATGCCAATGCCATGCTGTTTTGGGGATTATGGCTCTGTAGTATAATTTGAAATCAAGTATTGTGATGCCTCCAGCATGGTTTTTATTACTCAGAATTGTGTTGACTATTCTGGGTCTTTTGTTCTTCCATATGAATGTTAGGACCATTTCATCTAGCTCCCTGATGCATGACATTGGTACTTTGATTGGAATTACATTGAATCTGTAGATTGCTCTAGGTAGTATGGCCATTTTGACAACATTTATTCTGCATATCCAAGAACTTGAAAGGTCTTTACATATTCTAAGGTCTTTTCAATTCTTCAGTTTCTTTCTTCAGTGTTCTATAATTTTCATTGTAGAGGTCTTTTACCTCCTTAATTAGATTTATTCCCGAGGCTTTTGTTTGTTTGTTTTGCTTTCTTTGCTTTAGGCTATTTTGAATTAAATTGTTTTCCAAATTTCTTTTTCAGTGAATTCATGATATAGAAAAGCTACTGATTTTTGCAAGTTTAATTTGCAACTAGCTACTTTGTTGAATTTGTTTACCAGCTCTAGCAGTCTTCTGGTTGACTGAATTTTGGGGGGTCTTCTAAATATAGGATCATGTCATCTGCAAACAAGAATAATTTCACTTCTTTCCCTGCTTGTAACCCTTTAATTTCTTTCTCTTGCCTAATTTCTCTAGCTAAAATTTCAAATATTATATTGACTAGGAGTGGTGATAGTGGGCATCCTTGTTTTGTTCCAGAAATGGAATATTTAAAGTTCACATATCATATTCTAGAATATTTTAGCATGAAGAAGAATCATTTTGACTCATACTATACTAATGATTTTGTGAACCTGTTAACCTATTTCCACTAGAAAGAATTTTTTTGTGTGTGGTACCCAGGGGCATTCTATCTCCAAACTATACCCCCAGTCCTATTTTTAATTCTTTATTTTGAAACAAGGTCTCACTAAGTTGCAAAGGGCCTCACTAAGTAGCTGAGACTAGCTGTCTCAGCCTCCCTAGTACTGGGATTACAAGTGTGCACCACCACGCCCAGCTTAGAAATAAATTTTATTTGCTTTCCAATTTCTGTAATCTCCTTTTACTTTGATTTTTTTTGTTTCATTTTCAAACAGACTACTTTAAAGAGAATAATTTGAACACATGTCTAAACTTTTCATAGACATAAAACTGAAAAACATAAATAGGCCATGAAACAATAACATGTAATCAACACAAAAGGTGGGAGGCGTGCATAAAAAAAAAATATTTTTTGGAGAGTGGTACTGGGGGTTGAACCCAGGGGTAATCTACCTCCAAGCTACAGCCCTTTTTATTTTTTATTTTAAGTCAGGGTCTCAATAAATTGCTGACTGCTCTTGACTCTGGACCCTCCTGTCTTTGCCTCCCAAGTACTGGGATTATAGGCATGTGCCACCACACCTGGCTTTAAAAAAACTTATTAAAAATATATAGCAGAGCCAGGCGTGGTGGTGCACGCTTGTAATCCCAGCATTTGGGAGGCTGAGACCGGAGGATTCGGGTTCACGGCTAGCCTCAGTGAGGCATTCCGTAACTTAGTGAGCCCCTGTTTCAAAATAAAGAATAAAAAATAGGGCTGGGGGTATAGCTCAGAGATAGAATGCCCCTGAGTTCAATCCCCAGTACTGCAAAAAAAAAAAAAAAGTATATAGCTAGCGGGGGAATGGTGGTACACACCTGTAACCCCAGCTATTCAGGAGGCGCAGCCAAGAGGAACTCAAGTTCAAGGCCTGCATGGGAAATTCAGTGAGACTCTGTCTCAAGACAAAATTTTAAAAGTCAGTGCAAGCCAGGGCTGTTCGTATATGCCTACAATCCCTGTTCTTGGGACACCGAGACAAGAGGACTGCAGGTTCAAGGACAGCCTCAGCAAATAGTAAGACTATAATCAACCTAGCATGACCCTGTTTCAAAATAAATATTTCAAAAGAGGGCAGAAGCTGGGCATGGTGGCGCACACTTGTAATCCCAGCATTTGGGAGGCTGAGACCAGAGGATCCGGGTTCGAGGCCAGCCTCAGCTACCTAGTGAGGCACTCTGCAACTTAGTGAGACCCAGTTTCAAAATAAAGAATAAAAAATAGGGCTGGGGGTATAGCTCGAAGGTAGAATGCCCCTGAGTTCAATCCCCAGTACCATAAAAAAAAAAAAAAAAAGAGGGCAGAATGTCCCCAGGTTCAATTCTCAGTACCAAAAGGAGAAAAGAAAAGCTGGTGTAGTAGCATACACCTATAATCCCAATATTTAGGAGACTGAGACAGGAGGATTGCAGGTTCGAGGCCAGCATGCCATAACTTAGTAAGACCCTATTTTAAAAAATAAAAAAATGAAGCCAGACATGGTGGCACACGCCTATAATCCCAGTGCTTGGGAGGCTGAGACAGGAGGATTGCAGGTTTGAGGACAGCCTTAGAAAGAAGTGAGACTCTCATCAACCTAATAAGACCCTGTTCCAAAATAAGAAATAAAATCGGGCTGGGGATGTAGCTTGAGGGTAGGATGCCTCTGGGTTCAATCCCCAGTACCACAAAATATAAATAAAAATAAAATAAATTTAATAAATAAATAAATGAAATAGGATTAGGAGTATAGCTCAAAGGTAGAACTCCTCTGGGTTCAACCCTCAGCACCACCAAATTTTTTAATTTAATTTAACTTAATTTAAAAAGGACTGGGGCCAGGCCTGGTGGAGCATGCTTGTAATCCCAGTACTTGGGAGGCTGAGACAGGAGGATCACAGGTTCATGGCCAGCCTCAGCTACTTAGTGAGGCACTCTGCAACTTAGTGAGACCCTGTTTCAAAATAAAGAATAAAAATTAGGGCTGGGGATGTAGCTCGGAGGTAGAATATCCCTAAGTTCAATTCCCAGTACCTTTCAAAAAATAAAATAAATAAAATAAAAAGGACTGGGGATGAAACTCAATGATAGAGCACTTTCCTAGCATTCATCAGGCCCTAGATTTAATCCCCAGTACTGAAGGGAAAAAAAGAAAGAAAGAAGAAAGGAAGGAAGGAAAGAGCAAAAAGATGTAATAAGGAGTACTAGGCCAACTTAGATACTAAACTATGGTCATATATTTAACCATATATATTATGTACATAATATATATAATAACATAAATAACATATATAATAGCCATATTGTATAAAGTTATATGATTTAATGTAGTATATTATAACATATATTGTATAATAAGTATGAGCATGGTTATTAGGAAAAACATACCTATCAATAAAAAAGAAAAGAAAGTCCAAAGATAATTCAAATAACATATGAGAATTTAGACTAGGATAAAGATGAAATTTTCTATCAGTAGTGAAAAGATTCATGAGTGGCCATCTTGGAAAAAATTAAGATAAGTACTCTCACACTAAAATAAATTTTAGATTGATGAAACATTTAAATGTAAAAATGAATATTTTTTTCAATTCTTGGAGTAGTGAAGGCCTTTCAAAGAATGGTTGAAAGTTCAGAAATTATAAAACAAAAGATTAATGAGCCAGACATGGCAGTACACACCTGTAATCCTAGTACTTGGGAGGCTGCAACAGGAAGATCACAGGTTCAAGGCCAATCTCAGCAACTTAGTGAGACCCTTAACAACTTAGTGAGACTCTGTTTCAAAATAAAAAGGGCTGGTATGTAGTTCGGTGGTAGAATGCCCCTGGGGTCCATCCCCAGTACCAAAAAACAAAATAAGGCATAAACAAAGACAAATAATAAGCCAAGATAAATACAAAAATTCCAAAGAAATATATTCTATTATATAACTGAATATAACATCAAAAGCTTGAAAACAATCCATTAATGGAAGATTATTAAATTATGCTATACAGCTGGGTATGGTGGCACACACTTATAATCCTTGGGAGGCTGAGACTGAAGGATTACAGGTTATAGAACAGCCTCAGCAATTTAGCAAGACTCTCAGCAACTTAGTTGGGGCTGTAGCTTGGAGGCAGAATGCCCCTGGGTTCAATCCCCAATGCCACCAAAAAAAAAAAAAAAGGAAGAAAAAGAAAAGAAAAGAAGCGAGCAGATGGTAGTGCTCTACAAAAAGATAAGGAAAAAACTGAGATACAGAAAGTTAAAAGACATTAAACAGAATAATGTACATAATACGCTACTTCATATACATGTAGTTGTGTATATATAGTTGTACATGGGGTGTGTGTGTGTGTGTGTGTGTGTGTGTGTGTGTGTGTGTGTGTATGTGTGTGTGTGTGTTCATGTATGTAGTTTGTTTTTACTGGAGATTGAATCCAGGGGCATTCTACTTCTAAGTTACACCCCTGGCCCTTCTTTTTTATTTTTTAGTTTGAAACAGGGTCTCATTAAGTTGCTGAGCCTGTCCTCAAACCTGTGATCCTCCTGTCTCTGCCACTCAAGTACTGGGATTACAAGCATGCACCACTGCTCCCAGCTTGTACATAAAATTTTAATATTTATAGTATATCTTTATGTACATAGACTATCTGAGGAGGTACAACAAGAAGCTGATACTGAAAGTGGCCCTGGGAAGGAGTTCTGGAAAGAAGAAAACTAGATTACTGAAGATTGGGGTGAGGCAGTAAGGAGATAAACTTGTATTTCACTGAATTCCCTCTAGTACTTGTCATATTTGGAAATATGTGCATGTTTTACATAATCAAAAATCGTTAATATTTTAAAGGACTTGGGTGAGAATTTGTAATATAGATTAAGAATTTAATATCTATATATTCAGTTGTGCTTCTCCCTGCAGGAAGTTGTTTCTAAATGAGGTCCTATGCAAACCCAGAGATACCAGAATAGGAATTTACCATCTATTTGCATAAAACACCGCTAGAATATGCAATGTTTACTAATAGATGCCCTTTGTACTATAAAATCCAATACTTTAATAATGTTTTCAGCCTTGATTTATGATTTAACTAGATCAAATTAGGAACAGCTGCCAGAGTCAGAACCCAAATTCTTCACTTTTTAACAGTGCTTAGCTAGTTTCAAGAGCTTTGCTATTCAATCTTCAGTTACATTTATGGATGTAATTAATATAGATTCACAGAATTTTACAATTAAATAAAACTTCATATCTTAGGTCAGTCTAATGTGCTTTTTTACTTTACAGAGTAAGAAATGAATATCTGAGTATCCTGGATATATCTAAAGGACACACGCAAGTCAGCAGTCAAGTAAAGCTGGTTACACCCACATCCACTCATCACTCCACACGTAACGCTTCATCTTTCCACTCCTGGTCCCATTACCATAGAACGAGGGAAACTAGTTAAAAGGCAACAAGAAAGGACCAGACTATATTCTCATGTTTTTACCCAGAAGGAATCTTTATAAAAATTATATTTAATACTTACATGTTATTTACCACCCCCTCAAAAGTGTTATGAACTACATTAAAACCAGCAATGGCTTCTACTTTCAGTCATGATGGAGTAACAGGACCATATTTATGCTCTGCTGCAACAACTAGAAAACTGAGCAAAACATAGATAAACTGTTTTTAGAAACTGGACAATAAACATCACAGAACCATGGTGACTGAAAGGAGGGGTACACGAGACTCGAGCCCTAGAACTATCCTGGCTTTCTGCCTCTTGGGGATTTTGTAGGACATAGAGCACAGAAGAATAACCAAAACCAAGCACAGAGGTCTTGCTGACTTGAAGAGCCAGACATCCAAGTTGAGAAGGCAAGGCTAAGGAAGTTGCACGTAGCAAGGCAGAGCTCCCAAAATTGGAAGCTACACACTAAAAAAGCCTCACAAATCTGCAAATAACTGCCTACAGAACACAGCCAAACACTCTCTAAGGAAGACAATAAAACGCAAACGCACAATGGGAAAACATTAACAAGAGCCATAATCCACTGTTTCTAGTGCCAGAAAAAGGATAATATTAAACATAATCAAATAAAAACAAATCAATAAAAAGATAGCCAAAAATGACAGAAATGATGAAATCAACAGACAAGGAAATTAAGGGTTATTACAGTTATGTTCAAGTGTTTAAGAACAAGAATATATTGAAAAGACATTAAAAAAGTCAAAAGAAACTCTAGAAATAAAAAAATATAAAATCTGAAATAAAAAATTCACTGGATGGATTAACCATGGAATAGACACTTGTATTAGTCTGCTTTCTATAAATATATCAAATACCTGAGGTAATGAACTTATAAAGAAAAAGGTTTATTTTGGCTCACAGTCTTAGAGGTTTCAGATCACAATTGGGGAGCCCTTTTGCTTTAGGCCTCGGACAGCTCATCACAGCAGGGGCACATTGTAGCAAAGCAGTAAGGAGAGGGGTCAGAATCCCACCATCCTCCTTCAAGAGTAGGCCACCAATGACTTAAAGATCTTCCGCTAGGCCCCACCTTTTAAAGATTCCACCACCAGCCAAGAGCACAAGTCCAGAAGCACCCTGTAACACATGGGCCTTTGGAAGACATTCCAGATCCAAAATATGGCAGCACTGCAGAGATCACTAAATCTAAAGATACAGCAATAGAATCTACAGGAATTGAAGCACAGAGAATCCAAGTGCAGTGGCATATGCCTATAATCTCAGTACTTGAGAAGCTGAGAAAGGATTGGTTCAAACACAGCCTATGGTAACTTAGTGAGACCCTCTTTCAAAATAAGAAAGGGCTGGGATGTAGCTCAGAAGCAAAACACTCCTAGGTTCAATTCCCAGTACCACACACACAAAAATTTAAGGGCTGGGCATGTAGAGTATTTGTCTAGCATGCGCCAGGTCCTTAAGTTCAATCCTAGTACAAAAATAAAGTAAAATACATTTTAAAAATGAAATTGAAGCCGGGTGTGGTGGTATACGCTTGTAATCCTAGCATTTGGGAGGCTGAGACTGGAGGATCCGGGTTCAAGGCCAGCCTCAGCTACCTAGTGAGGCACCCCGCAACTTAGTGAGACTTGGTTTCAAAATAAAGAATAAAAAATAGGGCTGGGGGTATAGCTCGGAGGTAGAATGCCCCTGAGTTCAATTCCCAGTACCGCAAAAAAAAAAAAAGAAAGCAGGTCAGTGGTTGCTTACTAGGTGGGCACAGGAACAGAATGACTGGCAAGGGAACTTTCTAGGATCGTGAAAATGTTATATATCCTGGCCATGCTATACAGACATATTATAAATATATAAATCTAATTGTACAAATCAATATATTTGCTAGATTCATTGAACTATATGCTTAAAATGGGTACATCTTATCATATGTAAATTATACTTCAATAAAGTGATTTTTTTTTCTTTTGAGAAAGCATTTCAGTATGTTGTTGTGGGCTCAAGTGATTCTCCTGCCTCAGCCTCCAGAGTAGCTGGAACTACAGGTGTGCATCACTGTACCTGGCTTTGATAAAGTGATGTTTAAAAACCTCTCTCTCTCTCTCTCTCTCTCTCTCTCTCTCTCTCTCTCTCTGAGATACACACACACACACACACACACACCTACCACACACATCTATATCCCTCTCTCTCCCATACATATGCACACAAAGAACAGAGGCAATTAGCTACAACCTTCTACGGCTGCACAGTCTAGTGACTGGTACTGCCAAATTCCCTGCACAAACAAAGATTCAGTTAATCACTGACTGTCTTCCTCTCCTCCAGCTGAATGGTTGAAGGTAAAAATAGTACAAGCCTCTACACTTAACCCATTTCCACAAAGTGGTTCTATCATCAATAAATGATATGAAACTACTCTCAAGAGTCTCATCTCTGGAACTGAAGTGAAGGTGACCTTGGGAGCCATCAGTAGGAAAGAGGTCACTGTGATTTAAGACAGAAGGAGTTGATTGAAGAGAACAGAAATCGTCTAACTTCTATCTCCAAACCCTCTGTTTCTGCCTTATATGAGTGAGAAATAAATACCTACTTGGTTATTTATTTAAGGAGAAAAAAAGATTTTCATCTCCTCTTTGTAAGGCATATAAAAGATTTTCTGCCTCTCATACTGTGTCCTGTCTGTTGTCTCTCTACCCCCCTTCATCTATGAATCTAGTATTCTGAGTCACAATTTTACACCACAACCAAATCCAAGAAGCTGTCATTTTTTATTTAACATCTATGGGCTGTAGTCATGAAAAAGTTACTCACTGTAATATGGTTGCATTCCTTCCATAGTCAGACTCTTATGATATAATGCAATATCCTTAAAGACATTTTAATGCTGAGACATGTTAAAGAAAAATATTATAAAATAATTCTAGAAATATATATCACTTAACTATTCTTAGTAAAAGAAATTAAACCATGCAAACTCAGAGCCAACAATTAAACACTGGCTAAAGATTAAGTCATTTTAAGTAAGGACATCTGTAATCATAGTTTCTTAGCATTGTATCACTCTATTAAATATATTATGTATGAGCCGGGCACGGTGGCACATGCTTGTAATCCTAGTACTTGGGAGGCTGAAACAGGAGGATCACAGGTTCGGAGCCAGCCCCAGCTACTTAGTGAGGCCCTCTGCAAAAATAAAGAATAAAAAATAGGACTGGGGGCATAGCTCAGAGGTAGAATGCCCCTGGGCTCAATTCCCAGTACCACAAGAAAAAAACAAAAAAAATGGAATAGTTATAGTGAGCATCACAGACCTAATTCACCATGGACCAAAATTCCTGAGGCTCTACTAAATGGACAAACCTTATAAACAAGTATCTGTTGAAAGGTATATTCAGTATTAAACTGTCACTATATCTCATTATTCAGTCAATTACAGAGTAATTCTACTTCTACTGGATCAATGAAAAGTATTGAGGGCTCAAATAAATCAACAATGCTTGTACCTTGGAAGTTCATATAAATCATGTGATGTGTGTGTGTGTGTGTGTGTGTGTGTGTGTGTGTGTGTTACTGGGGATTGAACCCAGGGGCATTCTACCTCTGAACTTCACCCCCAGTCCTATTTTTGTTCTTTATTTTGAAATAGCATCTCACTAAGTTGCAGAAGGCCTCACTAAGTAGCTGAGGCTGGCCTTGACCCAACAATCCTCCTGTCTCAGCCTCCCAAGTACTGGGATTACAAGTTTATACCATCACTCTGGGCTCTAAATTATATGATTTGTAAGTACAGTGTATCATCAATAGAATTATAATATAAACACAATAAAGTTAACAAATAACTAAGCAACAGAGCAGAAGGTCATAGACTTCTGGCTTCTGGAAGAAAAGTACATACCCTGTGAACAACTGTTAGCTTCACTCTGTTAGAAAAAATGGATACAAGCCGGGCATGGTGGCACAGGCTTGTAATCCCAGTACTTGAGAGGCTGAGACCAGAGGATACTGGTGAGACCCTGTTTCAAAATAAAGAATAAAAACTAGAACTGGAGGTGTAGCTTGGAGGTAGAATGCCCCTGGGTTCCACTCCCAGTACCACAAAAAAAAAGTGAATACATCCTTCAGTTCAAGGCTTTTATCCAAATTGTGATTGTCAGAGGTTTTGTTATCTATGTCCAAGGATTTCATTCTTAGCTCTGTTGTTCTATTGTCCACAGAGATTCATAAAATTTGAGGACTAAAAAAGAATTCAAAGATTACCTCACTGGGGTCTCTTAATCTAGTGTCCTCAATAAGGAAAATGAACATTTTTGTCAAAAATCAAAGGTAAGCAGAATGAAGCCAGGTGTGGTGGCCCACACCTGTAATCCCAGTACTTAGGAGGCCAAAATAGGAGGACTGTAGCTTCAAGGACAGTGTTAGCAAGTATCGAGACTCTCAGCAACCTAGGGAGACCCTGCTTCAAAACAAAAAATATTTTAAAAAGCCGGGCGTGGTGGCACACGCTTGTAATCCCAGCATTTGGGAGGCTGAGACTGGAGGATCCGGGTTCATGGCCAGCCTCAGCTACCTAGTGAGGCCCTCCGCAACTTAATGAGACCCTGTTTCAAAATAAAGAATAAAAAATAGGGCTGGGGGTATAGCTCGGAGGTAGAATGCCTTTGAGTTCAATCCCCAGTACCACAAAAATAAATAAATAAATAAAAGATCTTCGGAGGTAACTCAGAATTAAAATGACCCTGGGAGCCGGGCGTGGTGGCGCACGCTTATAATCCCAGCATTCGGGAGGCTGAGACCGGAGGATCCGGGTTCGCGGCCAGCCTCAGCTACCTAGTGAGGCACTCCGCAACTTAGTGAGACTCGGTTTCAAAATAAAGAATAAAAAATAGGGCTGGGGGTGTAGCTCGGAGGTAGAATGCCCCTGAGTTCAATCCCCAGTAC
>PVLC010042715.1:0-12832 GCA_004027655.1 Graphiurus murinus | reverse complement strand
AAAAAAAAAAAAAAAATAGGGCTAGGGGTATAGCTCGGAGGTAGAATGCCCCTGAGTTCAATCCCCAGTACCGCAAAAATAAATGAATAAATAAATAAATAAATAAATAAATAAATAAAATAATGCTTCTGCCGGGCGTGGTGGCGCACACTTGTAATCCCAGTACTTGGGAGGCTGAGATAGGAGGATCGCAGGTTCACAGCCAGCCTCAGCTACTTAGTGAGACCCTCTGCAACTTAGTGAGACCCTGTTTCCAAATAAAGAATAAAAAAATAGGTCTGGGGGTGCAGCTGAGAAGTAGAATGCCCCTGGGTTCAATCCCCAGTACTGCAAAAAATTAATTAATGAGCCGGGCGTGGTGGCGCATGCTTCTAATCCCAGCATTCTGGAGGCTGAGACCGGAGGATCCGGGTTCGCAGCCAGCCTCAGCTACCTAGTGAGGCACTCTGCAACTTAGTGAGACTCGGTTTCAAAATAAAGAATAAAAAATAGGGCTGGGGGTGTAGCTCGGAGGTAGAATGCCCCTGAGTTCAATCCCCAGTACCGCAAAAAAAAAAAAAAAAAAATTAATGCTTCTGCTCCCAAATTGGTTTTCTTTGGTATACTCAATGTGGCTCGCTCTTAGTCTGCTTACTAATGAACATGAAGTTTTAGACTAGGGATTTATGCACACACCTTGCTGGAGGTCAACGCTGAGAGTTTACAAAAGCCATAAACAGTCATCTGTGTGTGGAAGGGTATCCTGCCTTCCTAAGACTTGGTTCCACCCCTGGTTTCGCTCTGGACCCTGTGGCCACCCCCATCTCGAGAAGACAGGAGGCAGCAGAGGGCTGAACGAGCCTGGTGAGGCACAGGTCCCAGGGGCCCTGGGGCTGGACGTGCTGTCACAGCCCACTTTCAGAAGTGGCAGAGGGAAGCCGGGTGTGCTGATGGACGTTCGTAATTCCAGTATTTGGGAGGCTGAGACCGGAGGATCAAAGAATAAAAAATAGGACTGGGGGGTGTAGACTGGAGGTAGAATGCCCCTGGGTTCAATCTCCAGTACCGCAAAAAACAGCTATATCCCCAGCCTTAGTGAAACAGGGTCTCACTAAGTTGCGGAGTGCTGGGATTACAAGTGGCGCACGCTTGTAATCCCAGCATTCGGGAGGCTGAGACCGGAGGATCCGGGTTCTCGGCCAGCCTCAGCTACCTAGTGAGGCACTCCGCAACTTAGTGAGACTCGGTCTCAAAATAAAGAATAAAAAATAGGGCTGGGGGTGTAGCTCGGAGGTAGAATGCCCCTGAGTTCAATCCCTAGTACCGCAAAAACAAAAAACAACAACAAAAAAAGTGTGCACCACCATGCCCGGCTCCTGATTTCTTTTAAAAAGGAAAAAATATGCCAGACTTCCGCAGAGCCCAGAGCTGTCAAGCAGAGAGACTTGCTACAGGAGACACTGCCACCTGTAGCAGAATCAGGTAAGCCTCCCCAGACCTGGGCCAAACTGGGAGCCACGCAGGGGCCCGCTCACCTGGGCCTCTCCGAGGTCGTTGTTCACCACGGTGAAGTTCAGCCCCAGCTCCTCCACGTCCTCCTCGTAGCTCTTGAGGAAAAGCAGGTTCCTGTAGACCTCGGGATCCAAGGATGCCAGGTGGTGGATGTCCACGTCCGCGCTGGTCCCCAGCAGCTTGGAGAGGAAGAAGCCAGCGAAGGGCAGCTCCACCAGCATGTTTTCATAGAGAGCCTGAAGGTAAGAGGGCAGGAGCCGGGGTCAGTGCTCAGTGGCGGTCCCGCCTGCTTCCGACAAGCAATGAACGCCTGCTCAGTTCCACTTGTTTGTGGTGCCTGGGATGGAACCCAGGGGCGCTCTACCTCTGAGCTATACCCCAGCCCTATTTTGTTTTTTTTTTTTTTTTTTTGGAAACAGGGCCTCGCTAAGTGTCTGAGGCTGGCTGCAAACCTGCAATCCTCCTGTCTCAGCCTCCCAACTAGTGGGATTAAAGGCATGTGCCACCATGCCTGGCTTCTCCTCTGGTCACTGGCTTTAGAGACCCACTACAATCCAGCATGACACTGTAACTTGATTACATCCGCACACATCCTATTTCCAAATAAGGCCACACGCACGGGCAGGCGCGTCAGGACGGGAGGGCGGCTTCTCGGGGCGCAGGCCGGCTGCTCTGCCTCTGGGCACAGATGGCAGATGTGCACGGATGAGGGTGGCCTGTTCCAAATCTCATTTCATGTAGTTTTCACACTCAAGCGATACTACTGATATACTCATTAGAAGTTACTGCTGCCTGTCTTAGCTGATTCATCATTTACATGGGATATGCAAACTGTACTGCAGAGCTTTATGAATTTTCACGTGGTTGTATCTGATCGGGATCACAGATCCGTGTACACACCCTTGTTCCCCACAGAAAGTCCTGGCCCTTCAGTCAATGCTTCTGCTGCCAGCATCGGTGAGCCCTGCCGGCCACACAGCACGCACGGCCCTCTTGAGGTCGCGTGGTTTATCTCTGTGTAACCCCTTTACCTATTCACCTGGTGATGGACTGGAGAGTTGTTTCATGAGAGCCCACCCGGGGGTGGCAGTGACAGCCTGAGGCGTGGCTCTCAGGAGCAGACAATGCCCAAGGGGTCTCCATGACCAGCAGCAGTGCGGGTGCCCCCACCCCGCCCCCGTCCCCACCCCTCGCTGACACTAGTCCTGCCCACACAGTGGGAGCCATGAAGCTCGATTTTCCAACAGCTACTGGAGTCCACAGAGAGTCGGTGAGTGTGACGCCCCGTCAAACGGACGTGGGAAGTAGGTGAGGTTTCCGACATCAAGTCAGGGGTTAACATGGCACGATAAATATCCCAATGGCCCTAAGTGGTAAAATGCAACAAAGAACCAGACACACGCTGTGAAATTTCCTCACAGACTGACTCGGAAGTCTCAGCAAACCTGTGGGCTCCCACGTGCCACCTTAGTGCAGGCGCCATGCTGAGCACGGCACAGGGCCTCAGTGATGCGTGACCATCTGGCTGGGTGGGCAACTGCTTTTTTACTTTTTTGTGGTACTGGGAGGGTCATTCTCCTCTGAGCTACACCCCCAGCCTTACTTTTATTTTTTATTTTATTTTGTAGTACTAGGGATTGAACCCAGGGGCATTCTACCTCCGAGCTACACCCCCAGTCCTTTTTTTTTTTTTTCGGTACTGGGGATTGAACTCAGTGGCAGTCTACCTCTGAGCTATACCCCCAGCCCTATTTTTTATTCTTTATTTTGAAATGGTCTCGATAAGTTGCCGAGTGCCTCACTAGGTAGCTGAGGCTAGCCATGAACCTGGAGTCTCTGATCTCAGCCTCCCAAATGCTGGGATTATAAGCATTCGCCAACACGCCCAGCTCCTATTTTTTATTCTTTATTTTGAAACAGGGTCTCACTAAGTTGTGGAGAGCCTCACTAAGTAGCTGAGGCTTGTTGAGAACCCGGATCCTCCTGTCTCACCCTCCCAAGTACTGGGATTACAAGCGTGCACCACCATGCTTGGCTCCCCCAGCCTTATTTTTTATTCTTTATTTTATTTTATTTTTTGCGGTACTGGGGATTGAACTCGGGCATTCTACCTCCGAGCTATACCCCCAGCCCTATTTTTTATTCTTTATTTTGAAACCGAGTCTCACTAAGTTGCGGAGTGGCTCACTAGGTAGCTGAAGCTGGCCGCGAACCCGGATCCTCCGGTCTCAGCCTCCCGAATGCTGGGATTACAAGCATGCGCCACCATGCCCGGCTTATTCTTTATTTTGAAACAAGGTCTCACTAAGTTGTGGAGGGCCTCACTAAGTGGCTGAGGCTGGCTGCAAACCCATGATCCTCCTGTCTCACCCTCCCAAGTATTGGTATTACAAGTGTGTGCCACCATGCCTAGCTTGGGTGAACTTCTTTTTTTTTTTGCGGTACTGGGGATCGAACTCAGGGGCATTCTACCTCCAAGCTATACCCCCAGCCCTATTTTTTATTCTTTATTTTGAAACCGGGTCTCACTAAGTTGTGGAGTGCCTCACTAAGTAGCTGAGGCTGGCCGCGAACCTGGATCCTCCGGTCTCAGCCTCCCGAATGCTGGGATTACAAGCGTGCGCCACCACGCCCGGCTTTGGGTGAACTTCTAAACTGAAGGTGAGAGACGGATTCCTACTGCAATCAACAGGAAATCTGCATTTCTTCTACCAGTGTGGATTTGTCCTGGACCCTTTCCATGTCTTGAGGGTTAGTGCTGGGAGCCTTGCAGAGCCTGAGGGATACCAGGAGGACAGGCAGAGCTGGGCTGAGGGATCCACTCACCCACCTCACACACAGCTGCCTGGGGGAGATGTGCTCCAGAGATGCAAGTCCTGCTGGGCGTCTCAGGCAAGGCCAAAGCAAAACTTGACCCATGGGTAGCCACTCACCCCAGAGTTCAAGGCAACACATTCATGTGGACCTGGAGCTGGGGCCCCGCCCCGTCCCTCGCCTGCCTGGCTCCCCAGTCACCTGATCACACTGTAGTGTATGAAGGCGCCAGCCCTTCAACACACTGCAACAGTACACACTCAGGTGCCCTTCGAGGCCTGCAATTTCAAGACTCACGCATCGTCAGGACCCAGGTAGTAAACAGAAGGCAATAAGCATTTCAAGTATCACTAGAGTCTTGATCCAGAAAGCTATTGAAACCTCCGAGCTACACCCCCAGCCCTATTTCATTTTTTTAGTTTGACACAGGGCCTCACTAAGTTGCTGAGGCTGGCCAAGAACCTGTGATCCTCCGGTCTCAGTCTCCCAAGCACTGAGATTCCAGGCACGTGCCACCACACGGGCTGAAGAGCGCTGTCCCCAATGCTGTCCTGTAAGGCGCTCAGGCTTGGCTTGGCTACTGGAGAGGGCACAGCATCCTGGCCAGGAGACAGAAACCCTGGGTGCTTGTGCTGGATTTCTGATCTGAAGACTAATGATTCCCCAATTAACTTATTTTGGGGGGTCCTGGGGACTGAACCAGGGGCATTCTATCTCTGAGCTATGCCCCCAGGCCTATTTTATTTTTTGCTTTGAAACAGGGTCTTGCTAAGTTGCTGAGGCTGGTCTTAATCTTGTGATCCTCCCACCTCAGCCTTCCAAGTATTGAGATCACAGGTGTGCACCAACACCCCTGGTTCCCTTAATCAATTCTGAAAAGATGGGAAAAAGGACTTCTTGATGAGGGGATGAATAATAAAATGGCCACTAGCACTCTGTCACCTACTGATAATGTAAGTAAGGAGTTGTTCCAAAAAGCCACAGTTGGCTTGAGGAATGGTTAATACTGTTAACCTGGAACTCCTATAAACACCATTACTTCTAAATGAATGATGAGTTCAAAGCCAAGGAGAACGTTCTGCATAAAACTGCATGATTGATCCCAGGTGCTAACTTGTATGGAGGACTTTAAAAGTAAACTGGAACTGTAAATCACCCGAGGTTCAATAGGCAAGGTCACTGTTTGCCATTTCTGCATTAAGAACAATAAACCAGTGAAATTCCTTATATGAATCAGAGCTACCTGAATTTTAAGCAGAAATCCCACTGTGACTCATAAAATGTAAATGTGTAGGTATAATTTTTTACATAAGGCAGGTTTAAACCTTTAGAGCATTTAATATACAAGCACTAATAAATGATAGCACTAAAAACTATGATTGCATCAGCTAAATGGGTTATAAATTAAATTTCCATAATGTATGCAACTGAGATACAAATGTAAGCATAAATCAAGGTATTTTCCAAACACAGGTTAATTATACAACTTTAAAGCTGCCTATTTTTTATGCAAAATAATCCACTTAGCATTTCTCAGCTAGCTGCACCACGCTTGTTCCTAGAAGCATATCAATAACTACCTGTCATGGACAAATAGCAATAGGTATATGGAAAAAACCTGTAGCGTATTTTTCAACTGTCTGTCCTTTATGAGTGTTTATAGCTAGAAATTGTGCCAAAATGATTCGAAATGAAAAGGATTAATTATAGTAGAAACCTTTTAATATAAGTAAGTGCAGTCGCAACGCAATTAATGCAGATCGTGGTTCCATCAGGAGAACAGATGTGAGCACAGCCCAGGCCGCGTCTCCTCGCTGCCAAGCAACTTCAGTAATTTACTACATTAAGAATCAATAAAAAAATAATGCTTTTCAAATGCACCTCTATCAATCTTCAGGTAGTTCTAAAGTGAACATTTATAACTTAATCTAAAAACTATATGAGATGATGTCTTGCTTTAAGGCCATCCTAATTGAGCAAGCAGATAATAATTTTAATGATTTCAAATCATGCTAACCACACGGCTTAAAAAACAAAACGAAACCAAATACAAGATAGGATGCATACTAAGAATAACACACTATTTAAATTAGTAGTTGTGCTTCAGAGTTAGCAACTGGGAATTGAAAAGCCAGCCTCTGGACTAGATTGTGGGTTTTGTGAGTTAAACTCCCACATACCAGGACACAATTCAGTCTTTAGTGCAGGGACATCAATGGTGCTCATTCACTTGACACCGTTATTAAATGCCAGCTACCTGTCAGAAACCATTTTACACACTGAGATTCGCATCCATGAACTTGCTTGAAATAAACATTTGTTCTTTATTTAGACCTTTCAGGTTATCTAAGATTATGTTCATCATCAAGATTCATCTCAAATCCTTGGTTACCAAAAGCGTATCCCTGAATTTTTTTTTTTTCCCGTACTGTGGATTGGGACTACACCCCCAGTCCTATTTTTTTTTCTTTATTTTGAAACAGGGTCTCACTAAGTTGTGGAGGGCCTCACTAAGTAGCTGAAACTGGCCGCAAACCCAGATCCTCAGGTCTCAACCTCCCAAGTACTGGGATTACAAGCCTGCGCCACCACACCCGGCTCACACTAGTGGATTCTCTTCTTTTACTTTAGAAACCTGCTGGGCCCCAGCATTTGGGAGGCTGAGACCGGAGGATCCGGGTTCGCGGCCAGCCTCAGCTACCTAGTGAGGCACTCCGCAACTTAGTGAGACTCGGTTTCAAAATAAAGAATAAAAAATAGGGCTGGGGGTATAGCTCGGAGGTAGAATGCCCCTGAGTTCAATTCCCAGTACCGCAAAAAAAAAAAAAAAAAAAAAAAAAGAAACCTGCTGGGCATGACAGGCAGGTGGGCAAAGCTGTCTTCTTGCAGCCTGCCTTCCCCGCTGGAACCCAGGAATCAAACCAAAACATGAAGATTTCTACCAGCCAGGAGCGGCTCCCTCACTGTTCACTGCTTCTGCTCCACAGCTCCGAGGTCCCGGCTCCACAGGAGAGAGTACCTCGGTCCATCCACCAATACCGCAGAAGATGAGCCGCGCACATCTCCGAGGCCCAAAGTCTCGCCAGTCGCAGCCACACTCCCATGTTAGCAGGGCTGTTACCTCTGCTCCTGCCGACAGGGGGCGCTGCCCGGGTCAGCACACCACCACACTGCTCCACTGACCAGCTCAGAAGGAACATACTGTCACTGTCAGAATACACTGCCACAGGTCCCCAGCACTCTTCCCCCCCCACCCTCTCCTCCCAGCTTCAACGCCACTGACTCCGCCACTGACTCTGTGCCTCCATCCACATGGTCGGTTTTACAACCGCATGACAGTACTGGTTTTGGTTTTTCTTTTTTGGTACTTGGGATTGAACCCAAGGGCATTCGATCTCTGAGCTACATTCTCACTGTTTTGTATTTTGAAACAAGAGTCTCACTAAGTTGCTGAGGCTGGTCGCGTACCTCCAATTCTTGCGTTTCAGCCTCCTGAGCACTGGGGTTACAGGTGTGTGCCACCACGTCCAGCTCTGGTTTGCTTCTAATAAAGTTACAGACACGAAATGTTTCAAGTTAATGAATAACGAGTCATTTAACTGTCTAAAGGCCAGGCTCTGGTAAACAGCAAGCATCAGGTGGGGCCACCAGGAGTTGTTTCTGGTGCTCATGATAAGAACTAGAGGACTCGGAGAGGAGCATGGCCTCAATACAATGCTGACGTGCCCTCCTCACCACTGCCTGCTGGCCTCAGAGCGCCCAGGAGAAGCGGAAAGGCCAGCTCAGTCGTCAGCAAGATTGGCTTCATCCTAGGGTGACTAGCACAACCAGACTATCTAGGTACTGAAAACATCTGGATTCAGGTATACCTCTGTCCTTTTTACTGTACCCCTAGCCCATTTTATTTACTGGTTGTAGAGGAACAGTGTGAGTTTATATAGAAAATCAAGACCTGAGGTTACAAGAAGGGAGACTCCACAGACCAGTGAAGCTCTGTTCTGAGGCCTCACAGGAAAGCCTGGATGACTTGTCCTCACCTCACCTGCATGAGTTGGTCTGTTTTAAGGGCCACTAGATTGCTGAGGGTCTGGCTAAATTGTCAAGGCAGGCCTCGAACCTGCAATCCTCCTGTCGTAGCCTCCCAAGTACTGGTATTACGGACAGGTGCCACCATGCTGGGCTCAACCTGCATTCTTAAAGCCTCAGCAAATTTAGTGAGCATTTTATTAAGGGCCTCTAATGATACAGAAGAATAAATTTTCCCAACTTTTGGATGGGTCAAGATCAACTGTTAACTGTCAAGAGCACACTCTATGATACATTAAGTGCACACTGAATTCTACTGAAATACACAATTATAAACCATGCTGAAGCCACACAATCTGCTAATTAAAAATTTCAAATATATGACCAAGATATTATCCAATAATCTGATTTATAGGCATTCTGTTCCAATTAAATCAATATTCTGAAGCAAGGAAAAAAAAAGCCATTTTCAAATAGAATTTAAATATGATAAAGGATTTGCTTCAATAAATATTCTGAACTTAATTGGCTTAAATGGACCTAGGTGCTTCTATCTGACATCACGCATCCTTGAGCTGTTTATTTATTCCCTGTCTGGAGCCTGATTTAGAGGCGCTGAAGTGCAATCACAGCCCACAGCAGACGCAGAAGCCATCTGCTAATGGAGCCTGTGCTAGAAGTGACCAGTGACACGGGGTAATTCTTCCTGCGCAGGACCGCTCTTCAAGACCTCCGTGCACTCCATCACAGCAAACAATCACTAACATATGCATTAAGGAAAATTTAAATACATTATGACCCAATAAGTACCACAATCAATCAATAGACAATTTCCTTCTCTTGAAGATTTAAAGTCCAGGTACCACACTATTAGTGCTGTACTATTACATTTTCTTAGACCTGGGCAATTTTTTGCATGTTGGTACAAAGTTAACCATTTGTAATCAGATATAATCATATATGTTTTAGAAACTAGTACTCTCTTAGGGATTTCCATGCAGAAAACTATGTAAGTAGCGTCTGAAATACATGGAACTAAATTAAACAGTAGTTTAAAGAACATTGTTTTGTATGAACTGCAGGTATTAATGGGGTCAGTGTGACACTTGACACGTGCACACGACGTGCACTGATCAAATTCAGCCGCCCGTTACTCTTCCTTCCCTCCCTTCTCAACCTCATGGGCACTATTCTACATTCAAGTTCACTTAAACAACAAAAAGAAGCCAGGTATGGGGCACATGCCCGGAACCCCAGTACTTGGGAGGCTAAGATAGGAAGACCACAGGTTCAAGTAGTGAGACTCTCAGCAACCTAGTGAGATCCTGCCTCAAAACAATAAAATATAAAAACGGCAAGGGTATAGCTTGGAAGTCCTTCAGCAATTCAGCGAGATTCTCAGCAATCTAGCAAGACTGTTTCAAAACCAAAAAAAAAAAAAAAAAAAAAAAAAAAAAAAAAAAAAAAAAAAAAAAAAAAAAAAAAAAAAATACTAAGGGCTGGGGGTGTAGCTTGGAGGCAGAATGCCCCTGGGTTCCATCCTTAGTACCCCCGCCACACACACAAACAACTTCCACCTGAGAGAGGACACGAGGTACTCGCTGGACTGTGTTTGGGTTATTCCACTTAACATGGTATCCTCCAGTTCCACCCATTTTGCTGTACGTGACCAGATTTCACTCTTCTTTTTAGCTGAGTAATATTCCACTGTGTACACATGCCACATTTTCTTGGTCCACTCATTCACTGATGGGCATCGATGTCGATTTCACATCTTTAGCTATTGTGAATAGTGCTGCAATAAACAGATATGCAGGTATTTCTTTGGTATCCTGATTTTATTTCCTGTGGATATATACCCAGAAGTGGGACTGCAAGGTCACATGGCAAATATATTTTTAGTTTCTTACGGAACCTCCATACTGTCTCCATAGTGGCTATACAAACTTATATTCCCCTCGACAGCCTAAGAGTTCCCTTTCCTCTACATGCTCCCCAACACTGGCTATTCTCCCTTTTTGGCACTAGTTCTTCTGAGTCGGGTGAGCGTGCACTTGGCTGTGGTTTTGATCCGCATCCCTCTGCAGGCTGCTGATACTGAGCACGCTTCACAGATCTGCTGGCCTTTTACACTTCTTCTCTGGAGGCTGGTCATTTATGTTTCAGAAACTAGTACCCTCTGTTGTTCTTTCGACATTGCTGTTCTCTGAATCCCTTCCGTGTTTGGGACAGTGGTCTCTGCTTCATGTTTCCTTCCGCTCTGTGCACACATTTTTCAGTTTGATGGAGTCCCATTTGTCTGTTTTTACTTTTGGGGTCCTAGCTAAAATAATCAAGGCAGATACCAATGTCTCCAAGCGTCTTGCCTAAGTTTTCTTTTAGGAGTCTCACAGTTTCAAGTCTTAATTTGGATCTCTGGTCTATTTTGAATTGGTTTTCACACAGGGTGAGAGATGGCGGTAAGTTTCAGTCTTGTGGGTGTGGATTTCAAGGGTTCTCAGCACCATTTACTAAACATGCTGCCCTCCCCCAGGGCATGTTCTTGGCGCCTTTGCTGAGACTCATGTGGCTACACAGGCGGTTTCTGGGACTTCTGTTCCACTGGTCTGTTTCTATGCTAGTACCATGCTGTTTGGGTTTGTCTAGCTGTGTAGTATGTTTTGACAGTAGGTTTGTTCCAGCTTTGTTCTTTTATTCAAGATTGCTTAAATCTGTAAACTGTTTTGGGTAGTATGGGCAATTTAACAGTATTCATCGTTACAACATGAACCTCATGGAAAGTCTTCCCTATTTCTGTGTCTTCAATTCTTTCATCAGTGAAAAAACTAGAGTATTATTAGTTTTGTCTACGTTTTATTATCTTAAAGAGATTTATTTATTTTTATTTATTTTCTATAGTTCTGGGAACTGAACCCAGAGGCAATCTACCTCTGAGCTACAACCCTAGCCCTTTTTGTTTTTAAATAGGGTCTGGCTAGGTTGCTGAGGCTGGTTTCAAACCTGTGATCCTCCTGTCTCAGTCTCCCTAAGTACTAGGATAACAGGTGTGTGTCACCATGCCTGATTTAAGTAGCTTTATTGAGATGTCATTTACATGAAACTCATTTTTGGGAAAGAGGTTTAAGATCACAAATTCTCTTCCTTGGAATTTTTTTTTTTTTGGCACTGGGGATTGAACTCAAGGGCATTCTACCTCTGAGGTATACCCCCAGCCCTATTTTTTATTCTTTATTTTGAAACAGGGTCTCACTAAGTTGTGGAGCCTCACTAGGTAGCTGAGGCTGGCCTCGAACCCAGATCCTCCGGTCTCAGCCTCCCAAGTACTGGGATTACAAGCGTGTGCCACCGCGCCCAGCTTTGGAATTTGATTTGAGCATATCACACCTATTCCAAAGTTGAGCAGTGAGAGCCATCTCTCTTCCATGACGAATCTACGGTAATACTGTCCATGAGGCGTCGTCTCCAAAGTTCAATCATGAGCAGCACATCAATAAATGCAAGGGGAAAGATGAGTTTAACCTCATCAAATTTACAGAACTAGCCGGGCGTGGTGGCGCACGCTTGTAATCCCAGTACTTGGGAGGCTGAGACCGGAGGATCTGGGTTCGAGGCCAGCCTCAGCTACTTAGTGAGGCCCTCCACAACTTAGTGAGACCCGGTTTCAAAGTAAAGAATAAAAAATAGGGCTGGGGGTATAGCTCGGGGGTATAGCTTGGAGGTATAATGCCCCTGAGTTCAATCCCCAGTATCGCAAAAAAAAAAAAAAAAAAAAAAAAAGAAGTAGCCCACCTCAGCTATTTCACTATAGTGGCAGACCACGGATGGACATATGGCTGAAAGTGAGAAATGGTGGGGGCAGCGGGCGGGCACTGGAGGGACACAATGGACGCCACGCCCATGGGTGGATTTGTCACTCTGAACCTCACCATGACGGATGACTGTAATAACACACCAACTAAAAAAGGTAAGAGAAGAGGAGAATTTCAAACAAGGGGTGAAAAAGATGTGCTGAAGGTAGATGCTAAGAAACTTAACAGCATAATGGCTGGTAATTGTTACCCCAACAACTCGAGCCTAGTGCGGCCCCCCAAGTGGCATAGTGAGGGCAAACTGGAGCCCAGTTATTAAACTTGAAAAATACTTAAAATCTGTGTTATCAAATTAGTGACTGTGAGAGCCGGGCGTGGTGGCGCACGCTTGTAATCCCAGCATTTGGGAGGCTGAGACCGGAGGATCCGGGTTCGAGGCCAGCCTCAGCTACATAGTGAGGCACCCCACAACTTAGTGAGACTCGGTTTCAAAATAAAGAATAAAAAATAGGGCTGGGGGTATAGCTCGGAGGTAGAACGCCCCTGAGTTCAATCCCCAGTACCGCAAAAAAAAAAAAAAAAAACCAAAAAAAACCCCAACAAATTAGTGACTGTGAAAACTGATCTATAACAAAACATCACAGCCGGGTTTGATGAGTTTAACCTCATCAAATTTACAGAACTAGCCGGGC
>PVLC010042714.1:0-12823 GCA_004027655.1 Graphiurus murinus | reverse complement strand
CACACACGATAACAAACACAGTGCTGAGGTCGTCTTTCCAAATAGTGCTTTTCCTACAGACTTCCAATAACCCCTCTCTCTCTAGCAACCCATCTTCCACTAGCAATCCACAATCTTTCTTCCCAAGACTTCCCCAGCAACCCGGCCAACCTCTTCCCAACCGCTTCTTCTTCCCAACCAATTCCTCCCAGAACTTCCCGACAACTTTCCAACCCAGCAACTTCCCAACCAGCCTTTCCCCAACAGCGTGCTTTTAGCCATGCTCTTTCTTAGCCGAGCATTCTCTATTAGCCGTGCGTTTTTTCTATGCGAGAGGTGGAGGCTTTTTATAGCTGCACCGGGCCTAAGCCACGAGGTGTCTCATACAGCTCTCACCTGGCCGGCCACGAGTCGGGTGTGCTGGTGCATGCGCTCTGGCGTGGCACAGCCCACCTGTAGCTGCTTCTGGCACTTTACCAGGCGCCATCTAGAGGCAAGGTCCAGCTGGCCAGGCTAGGCCCCCGACAAAGCTCCCTGTACCTACCGAGTGGAGGACACAGTGGGAATAAGGGTGGCTGCAGGGGCAAGTGATGGATAGTTTCTGCAACAGTCTGGGTGGGTTGGTGGTTATTGGACAAGAGTGGCATCTGTGGAGGTTGGAGTAACTGTTGGCCTCTGGATGAATTTTGAACTACAGCCAGCCACACTGTGATGTGGAGAATGAGGGAGCTAAGAGAGGTGGGGCAGGAGGAGAACTCAGGAATGACCACATGGGTTTTGCCTTCGTGAAGAGGGATGTGAGATGCTCTGACAAGTAGGATGTGGTAAGCTCCATGGTAGATGGAATTTTAATAGGGAATACGAGGAGCCAGATTTTGGCTATGTCAGAAATGTTCTAGCTGGACATGGTAGTGCACGCCTATAATCCCAGTACTTGTGAGGCTGAGACAAGAGGATTGCAGGCTCAAAGCCAGCTTCAGCAACTTAGTGAAACCCTGTTTCAAATTAAAAGTAAAATAAATGAAATGTTCTGGACTCTTCAAGTAGAGGTGCTGGTTAGCAGTTGTCTACACAGGTCTAGAGTTGAGTTCACTACCTGATAGCCAGGGTGAAGTTGTGGGTCAGACTTAGGAGGCAGTGTCTTTAGATTCTGGAGATAGTGCTATTAGGAGAGAAGGGGGAACAAAGGGACTGAGAGCTAGGTCTCTCTGTTGTCTATCTAGATGGTAGCAGTGAGCATCACAAAGACAGATGAGGGAGTAGGTTGACTAAAGGGGTGTGTGTGTGTGTGTGTGTGTGTGTGTGTGAGGGAGAGAGATGAGGTACAGTGTTTGGGGGAGAGCAAAAGCCTTGTGGGAAGATTAGACATGAAATGGAAGCTGAGTCGTATCCACAAAGACTATTGGGTAGTGGTGAGGTCAAGGTGGGGTTGTTACTCCTCTGTGGACTCACCACAGTTTATGGTGACTTTTGTTGACATTTGGATGGTTTCTTTTTGGTTATTAGATCACTTTGAAGGAAAGTGGAATCAGCTACAAGTATGGGTAAGCCTGGGTGGGAGCGTGGAGGTGAGTGCAGATGACTTTTAAGGTTAGTGGAAAGAGAAGGTCACAACTGTTTATGACACTGCTTGTGCAGAGCAGAACTGAGGGACAGCCCATATCTGGTGTTCAGTGAAGCTGAGGTTCTCGTGTAGGTTTGGGTATCTGAGATTAAAGCAAGAAACAGGACTAGGTGGAGGTGGGGGACCTTCAAAGCAGGGTGTGGTGCTGCCCAGGCTCTAGGGAAGCTTGGCGTTCTGAGGCTTTTGGATTCTCGTTACACTTGACAAGCATTGCTTGGATTCCATGTACAGAGAAGGGTGTTGGGAGGTCATGGAGAAATGCCTGTGGTGTGGGGTGAGAGAGTGGATGGAGTTGGAGGTATGAGGGAGGTGCCATCTGAAGAATGATATGCAGGCAGGAGTGTGAATGGATGGCCCTCTGGGCACTTGAGAAGGGTGAGTGTGGATTTGGTTGGGAGGCAAGAACAGGAAGATCCCAGGGATATTGACAGATGTAAGAGTGGTAGGGCCCCACTCAGCAGGCCTTGATTGTGATTTTCTGTCTCCTCTCATCCCTACCCCTATTTTTAGTTTATGCTGGACTCAGTAATCAGTGGAAATGAGGGAGAGCAGGCCCCAGGACCACCAGGATCTGATATTTCTTCCATATTGGGAAGTGAGGTGAAGGCTCAGTAGGGAATGGATGTGTGGGTGAGGAAGGGGAAGAACTGGACTTCCTGGAGAGGAAATGTATCATTGTTTGTACTCAGAGGCTTCTAGTTTGTGGATGTGGATGGTAGCCAACGACATCGAAAGAGTTTTGTTTCTTATATTTCCTCAGTGCTGGGGGCTCTTCATGCCATGCAAGGCTACAGTGAAGCAGCAGGTGTGGTCAGGAGGCAGATGCAGGATTAAGGGAAAGTATGCATTAGGGGCTTTGTTAGGGTTTCAGCAGGAAACAACTTAATACTAATTTGAACAAGTCTGGCAAGCCTTGGGGCATTGGGACTATCCCTAGTGGTGTGGTACCAGACCTTGGGTTGATTTAGGGCAGGGGATATAGTTGCTGTTTCAATCAGTTAAGGAGGTAATTCAGTGTATGAACTCTGGATCCCAACGGAAATTGAAACACATTTCGCTGATAGTTTGTTCCTATAATTCTTAGATGTCAAATAGATAAATACTCAGAACAAGAAGCTGCTCATGGGCTGAACTGTCATAATTTTGGCAGGGTCATGTGATCTCTGAGGATGTGGCCATATATTTCTCCCAGGAGGAGTGGGAACTCCTTGATGAGGCTCAGAGGCACCTGTATCATGATGTGATGCTAGAGAACTTTGCACTTTTGTCCTCCTTAGGTAAGTCTCTCACACCTGCATGTGGTAGGTGCTAGAGTTTTTTTTTTTTTCCTTTGCCCCGAGATAGAGGTGCTCCCAAGGCAGCTCTGTCTTCCCACACTAGACCATGGGTGCCACCTCCTTCTCTGGTTTCCTACCAGACTGTTGTGGGAGCCAGAGATGGGCTCTGTGTGCTTTAACTCCTCTTCCTAAGAAACCCCATCCTCTGCTACTCTAGAAGCTGCAGAGAATGTGGGAAAGAGTTTTGCCACCAACATATGCTTTTAGAATACCAAAAAATCCACACTGGGGAAAGGCCTTATGAGTATAGTGAATGTGGAAAATTATTTAGGTACAACTCTACCCTTATTAAACCTCAGAAAAATCACACTGGAGAAAGGCCTTACAAATGTAGTGAATGTGTGAAAGCCTTTAGTCTCAAATATAATGTTACTGAGCACCAGAAAATTCACACTGGAGAAAGACCTCATGAGTGTAATGAATGTGGGAAGGCCTTCATTAGGAAATCCCACCTTGTTCAGCATCAGAAGATCCACAGTGAAGGTACTTTACAAAAAAGTCTGACCTCAGGGACCATCAGAAAATTCTTACCAGGCCAAGGCCTTATGAGTGCAATCAGTGTAGAAAGGCTTTTCTTACACAGTCCCACCTTACCGGTCACCAGAAAATCCACACTGGAGAAAGGCCATTTGAGTGCAGCCAATGTGGAAATTCTTTATATATAGTTCCACACTCATTAGACATCACAAAGTTCACACTGGAGAAAGGCCTTATTGTTGCAGTGGATGTGAGAAATCCTTTATGGACAGCTCATTATTCATCAGAGAGTGCACACTGGAGAAAGGCCTTATGAGTGTACTGAATGTGGGAAATTCTTTAGGCACAACTCAAATCAAATTAGACATCGGAGAAGTCACATCGGAGAAAAACCCTATGAGTGCAATGAATGTGGGAGAGTCTTTAGCCAAAATTCCCACCTCATTTGGCACCAAAAAGTTCACACTAGAGAAAGAACTTATGAGTGTGACAAATGTGGGAAATTCTTTATGGACAGCTGGACACTCATTAATCATCAAAGAGTTCACACTGGAGAAAAGCCTTATGGGTGTAATGAATGTGGGAAAGTCTTTAGCTATAACTCCAGCCTTACTAAACACAGGAGGATTCACACTGGAGAAAGGCCTTATGAATGTAGTGAATGTGGGAGGGTCTTTAACCAAAACTCCCACCTCATATAGCACCAAAAAACTCATATCAGATGAAGAACATGAAGTAAACATAGACTTCAGACATAAATATTTCATTTATCATTAGGTACTCATTTTTTGAAACTTTAGAAAAAATTCAGGTTAAAAAGTGACCATCAATAGTGATATTTAAGTGTACAGCTCAGCAGTCTTAAGTCACATTGTTGTGCAGTGAATTTCCAGAAGTATTTTCATATTACAAAATTAAAGCTCTGTGTCCTTTAACAACTCATTTTCCTGACAACCACCACTTTATGAATTTTATTTGTACTGGTACTCTGTGAAACGAGATTTATTATTTTGTGCCTTATTTATCATAATGTTTTCATAATGATTAGAATTTCTATCTTTGTTAAAGCTGAATAAATTCCATAATAGGTATATGATACTTTTTCTGTGTTTGTATTTTTTTGGCTATTGTGCTAATGCTGTTATGAGCCTGAGTATACAGATAACTCTTTGAGGCCTTACTTAAAACTCTTGCTGGGTATATGTGTAGAAAAGGATTGTTGTATCATAGCATAATTGTGTTTTAAACTTTTTTGTGTGTGGTACTGGGGATTGAACTCAGATGCATTCTTCCTCTGAGTTACATCCCCAAGCCCTATTTTATTTTTTATTTTGAAACGGTCTAACTAGGTTAGGTCTAACTAGGTCTAACTAAGTTGCTGAGGCTGATTGTGAACTTTCGATCCACCCAAGTCCTGAGATTAAAGGTGTGTACACCACCACACCCAACTTGTCTTAAAATTTTGGAGGAATGGTTTTCTGTAGTAGGTTCACCATGTTTGCAGTTTCATTAACAGTATATTTCAACTTCTCATACTTTACAACATATTTCCAAAAAAAAATTTTTTTTTTGGTAGTACTGGGGACTGAACCCAGAGGTGCTCTAACATTGAGCTACATGCCCAGCCCTTTTTATTTTTGAGACAAGATTTGGCTAAGGTCTTTCCCTCTCTGGCCTTGAATTTTTGATTTTCCTGCCTTAGCCTCCCTAGTAGTTGGGATTACAAACCTGTGCCACCACACCCAGCTTCCTCTTTTTTTTTTTTTTTTTTTTTTTTTTTTTTTTTTTTTTTTTTTTAGTAGTGCATATCCTAATGGGTATGAGGTGTTACTTCATTTTGTTTTTTATTTGCTTTTCCCTAAGGATTGATGATGTTGAACATCTTTTTATTTACATGTTGCTAATTGTATACATTCTTTAGAGAAATGTATATACAATCTTCTGTTCTTGAGTTCAATTGCCAGTACCACACACACACATACAAAAGATTCTTTTCCCAAATGAATGCTTTTTGCATTATAACAAATCTGCATAAATGTGATGGTTTATTTCTAGGCTGTTTATTTGCCTTGTTAGCTTCTCATTACTATAACAAATAGCTTTTAAAAAGTGCCATAAGTTGTGATTTGCAAGCCAGACATCATGGCACACACCTATAATCCCAGCTACTCAGGTGGCTGAGGAAGGAGAATCAAGGTTGAGGTCAGCCTCAGCAACTTACCAATACCCTGCCTCAAAATGTAAAAGGACTGGGCATGTAGCTCAGTGGTAGAATGATTGTCTAGCATGTATGAGGCCCTGGGCTCAATCTCCAGGACCATAAAATAAATTAGTGACTTGCGCCAAAGGATGTGAGGAAATTCTAGAATGCCACAGTGAAAAGAAGGTGGTTGTGAACAAGAGCAGCCTGGTATACCAGGGGGCTGGCAAGCATTTGAATGAATGCTCAAACTCAGTGGTATTACATAAATGCCAGTGAAATATAAATGCATATTAATTTAAATCCTTCAAATTACTCAACCTGGAAAGTAGGAATAGGATGATGTAGAAGGAATCATGGTTTGCTCGTGGAAGAGTTGAGATCTGCAGTGACTTCATAGTAGAATCTGTGCCGATAGTATTTCATCACTGTTCTGAAATGTGTTGTGATGCATCAGTCCCTCTTGTCTACCAACCAGGTCTATAATTTCTTTTAGGAGATAATTTTGCTCATAGAGTTGTTCAAGGCAACAGTGATATGGAGGTGCTATGCCGTGGCAGCCACTCAGGGGAAGATTCAGAGAAATCCACCAGTGGAGAAATGTAGAATGAAGGTCCACACTGAATGATCCAGAAAATTAGTAGCAATTGAACAGGAGTGTACACAGGAATGTGTGATGTTAAACACTCATATTGGGTAATAATGTTTATAATATAATATAATTTTGATAAATAACAGGGATTCCCTTACAAAAGCAAATGTAAACAGACACATCAAACCCGTTAAAACAATGGGCTAAGAAACTGTTGCCTTAGTGACTGTCACTGATTGGATGCCTTTCAGGACTGAGGGGCTATTAAAGATGAATTGAATTTTAGAGGATTGGGAGTAGCAGTGATTTCCTAACTTCCTTGGGCAACTGGGCACACTCAGGAGCCTCAGGCACAAGCAGGGAAGCCATTTTACCCAGAAATCTGTGTGGCTTGCAGCAGTGGAGCCTGAGCCAATGAAAACTTAGAAGGGAACGTGGTTACTACTCGTGTAAGAATCATGTGATGGCACAACTTCCGGCTCCAAGGCAGTGGTCATTTTCCTTGGTTTCTCCTTTTTTTTTTTTTCCCCCTGCAGGGAGACCTATGAGGAGACTGGTGCAAAACACCTAGGAAAATTATGATGGAGACTGGACCAGAGTAATGGAAGTAGAGGGGATACTGGATGAGTCGTAGGATAGATTTGAAACAGTTTACAGCATTTTCTGCTATATCAGCTATGGCTGTGATACAAAGAATGGAGATTAATAGGACAGCATAGGGAGCAAGTTTTGAAGAATTGAGTTTTGGGCATGGTGATCCTCGGATGTTTCAAGATGAAGATGTTACATCCTGGATAGATGGCAATAAAATACTGGAGCGGGAGAAGAGTGCTGGTACCATGAACCCAACCAAAGATATCTAATATGCCATTTCATCCAATCCAGCCCCCTTAACTTTCCATTGTCTACATTCTGATCTTTTCTGTTTTCAGTAGGGATTTGTAATTTACTATGATATTTAAGATGAATTTCTTTGTGTATGTGTGTATGGGGATACTGGGGACTGAACCCAGCGACACTCTACCTCTGAGCTACACCCCAGCCCTTCACATTTTTCATTTTGAAACAGGGTCTTACTAGGTTGCTAAGGGTCTCACTAAGTTGCTGAGGCTAGCCTCGAACCTACAATCCTCCTGTCTCAGCCTCCTAAATAATGGGATTACTGTAAGGGCTGACCCAGGAATCCTGTCGGAGACCAGAGGAACGGAGTGAGAGAGAGAGAGAAAGTTTATTTTTTGAGAACAAAGGAGAAAACCCCATTTTTATAGGTAGGGTAGTGGGTGGTCTTGCAGGACTAGGTACCGGGCTACATTGGGTGGGATGAAGGGGAAGAAATTGGAGCCGACCAGAGGTGATAGGCTGGCTGGTTCCTGGGCACAGGAAGGCACTGCCAGCTGATCCCTGAAGAGTCAGTGAAATTAAGGGGAACCGCCGCCAGAAGGGGGTGTATTAGGGAGGCACAGAGGAAACACTCAGCTGGTCTGGAGCTTGGGAACGTATAGGTGAGAAAGCTGATGGTCTGGATCAGCTGTAGCCATGAGAGTAAGGAGAGGGGAGAGTTAGTTGAGGATTGGCGAAGTGGATCCAGGACTACCTTGGACTGGGAGACCCGAGTCTCCATAGAGACATATTTCCTGTAGATGTGTAAGACTCCGCACGAATATTTAGCCCAGCCATTGCAGTAAACTTACTTTTTCCCCCCCCTAGCCCAACATGCACCCCAGGGGTCATGTATTGTGAGGTTGTAGGCATGAGATTGTGGGATATACCGAAAGTACCCCCAAGATCGGCCAATCCACGCATAGGGGTTGTGGGTGGGACATGACCAATAGGGGCATCCGCCATATGTGTCGAGCCACCGTCTGCAGGACGAGCTGATTTGATCAAAAAGGAAGCATAAATAAGGGTGAGGGACCTCTTTGAAAAGAGAGAGAGAGAGTGGAAGAGACAGATGTATGGTAGATAAGCATCCTGCAACCGGACAATTGGTCAAGGCTGCTAGTTCCTCAACCCACTTGTAGTTATTATCCTGGTAAGTCTGTCGTACAGGGAAACGCCACACATATGGGGCGGTGCTATTGCAGGAAGGAAGGGAAATGAGGAAGAGGAGTAACCTAGGACCCATGGATGTCAGTGAGTGGGGGGTTTGTTCTTTCAGCACCAGGGGAAGACGCGTAATCTGAAGGGAAAGCGGTTTTCCAGGAACGGCTGTGGACGCATAAAAGGGAGGGTGCGAAAGGGAGGAGAGGGAGAATATGGGTTAGGGGATGCTTTGAATCAGGAAATGTGGATCCAAGGTGAGAGGGAGCCATTGGTGAGGCGAAGTCGAGTGGCTGTGGGTGTGTAGAGGACGACAGTAGCCGGACCCGACCATGTGGGGATTCGGTTGGGCAGAAGAGAACCTGCTGTCCAGTTTGTAAAGGTTGAGGTAAGGATGTAGCTGGAGAGAGAGGTTTGGGGAGAAGCCAGACTTGGTATTGCCAGAGCTCCTGTCGGAGGAAGAAGAGAAGGGAGAAGGCCAGCTGAGGGGGGAGTGGCCCGGTTTCAGGGTGAAGACTAGGTGGTAAAGGGGGGTGACTATACATGATTTTGAAAGGGGATAATAGAGAGAAGCTTTGGGTATTTGCCAGGGTCCAGCCCTAGCAGGAGTTGGGGGTGTGTCGACAGGTGGGGAATGAGACGAGGTCACGAGAATACGCTCACACCCAATGCAGTGAAGAAGCGCATCTGTTTTATCGTTTGTCAGTCGCTGTTTTATACAATTTTTTTTTTTACAATGAGCCATATAGAACAGGAATTTTCACAGACTTGTTTTCCCAAATGTTATCCATTATGTTAAAATCTTTACAATTTTGTTTCCCCCCTTTAAGCAGTGTTCTATCTTATCTCAGGAAGTTAGAGGGTTCCAGGGAGACCAGGCAGTAGCGATTCAGATAAACTTGCAAAGCCTGTTCCTAAACTAATGCTTGTAAAATGTTAATGCATTGGGTTGTCTCGAGGCACTGCTTGTTTTCAGCTAAGAGATCAGTATCTGTCAGGCCACATGTTTCTAACAATTTTTCTTTTATAATTAATACAAAAGCAAAACCCAAAGCACCCAAAATTTAATAATGCAAAGCAGGATATGCCACACATTCCTTCTTTTGGAATCGTCTGCCTTGTGGGACTCCAGCGGACCAAGCCTTGATCAAGATTCAGCTATTAAGGAGCTGTGGCAGGTATTTGGGTGGAATAGGGAGTGAAGGTAATGAAGTAGTTTGGTCTTATCACTAGGTGTTTGGTCTTTGGTTGGGATGGGTAGTAGAAGGGGACAGACAGAGGGTGATGGGGGGTGCCAGGGCTGCAGCTCTGGCCATGGAGTTGGCCAGGGCATTGCCCTGGGTAACTGGTGAGTCATCCTGTTGGTGGGCCCTACAATAGGATATGCCCAAGGGCAAGATGGAAGCATGAAGAAGAGAGGTAATAAGGCCAGAATTGGTAACAGCATTGCCCTTGGAGGTAAGGAGAGTAAGGAAAGAATACGGGAGGGGGATAATGCTTATAAACCCTTGTATTAAAGCAGGTCCTGAAAGCAGTGGGGAGAAATTATGGTGAGGGGAGCCCCAAAGGTAAGCTTATGTGCTTTTAGAGACAGAAGATGGCTGGCGGCCAAAGTCCTGAGGCAGGGCGCCCAATCACAAGTTGTGGGGTTTAGCTGTTTAGAAAGATAAGCAATGGGTTCAAACGTGGGACCATGTCGTTGGCCAAGGACTCCCAGTGCCTGTTCCCCCGGCTCATGAACATATAGGAAAAAAAGGACGGGTGAGGTCGGGGAGATGTAGGGTGGTGCCTGGGTAAGAGCCCTTTGGAAAGGAAGACGGGGGGAGGAGGAGATGGGTTCGAGAGGGTTGCCCTTGGCCAAGTCATATAGGGGCTTGGCCGACAGGGAAAAGTTGGGCATCCATACCCGGAATTATCCCGCCAACCCAAGGAAGGAGAGAATGTCCTCCTTATTTTTAGGGACAGGAAGAAAGGCAATAAGAAATTTGTGATCGGTGGTGATTGTTTTAGTATGTTGAGATAGGGAGAAGCCCAGGTAAGTGACTGTCGTTAAGGAGAGTTGGGCCTTGGATCTGGAGGCGCGGTAGCCCCATTGGGAAAGGAAATTAAGGAGAGAGGCGGTATCTGTGTGAGATATGGAGAAGGATGGGCTGCAGAGAAGGAGGTCATTTACGTATTGAAGCAGGGTAGATGATGGGCAGGAATGGCAAAAGGAGCAGAGATCAGTGGCCAGAGTTGTCCAAACAGATGTGGACTGTCTCGAAACCCCTGGGGTAGAACAGTCCACATGAACTGAGATGAGTGCCTAGAGACGGGATCTGTCCAGGTGAAAGCAAATATGTCTTGGGACTGGGGATCCAGAGGGATTGAAAAGAAAGAATCTTTAAGATCTATGGCCAAGAAATGAGTTGTTGAGGCAGGGATCTGACTGAGGAGGGTGTAGGGGTTGGGAACTAGAGAGTGTATGGGCCTAACGGCCTTGTTTATGAGCCTGAGATCCTGAACCAAATGGTAGGAGCCATGGGGCTTTTTTACAGCCCAAATGGGGGTGTTATATGGAGAATGGGCAGGGTGAATATAGTCCTTTTTGTGAAGGTTTATAATTATTGGCTGGAGTCCCTTTAAGGAGGTACTAGAGAGTGGGTATTGAGGCTGGTTAGGAAAGTGGGAGGGGTCTTTGAGGATAATTGTAATGGGTGTGCACTTGGCCAATGAGGGAGAGGTAATATCCCAGACCACAGAGTTTACTAGGTGATGGGGGAATGGTGTTATGGGGTTGTGGGTGTCGGCCTCGGCCGACTAGGGGGCCAACATGGCCAACAGGAAGGCAGAGGTGGGGGATGGGGTATGTGGAGGGTGAAGCTGTATGGTGGCCCGGAGCTGAGACAGGATATCACGTCCCAAAAGTGGGACCGGGCACTGCGGCATGACTAAAAGCTGATGGGAAAAGAGAAAATTATTGAGGGAACAGTTGAGGATAGGCGTTTAGTGGGGGTAAATGTTTTTTCCTCCAACGCCCATGATAGGAGAGGAGGTAGGGAAGATGGTTCCTCAAAATTCCCTTAAGACCGAAAAGGTGGCCCCTGTGTCCACCAAGAAGGAGATAGCCTGGCCTTTTACAGAACTGGCCTTTTACACGGAGAGTGACCCTGGGCTCCTGCCTATGTATTGAAATGGCCAGTGTTGGAGACCCAGGGCCCCGTTAATCAGTGGCTAGCCCCAAGACAGCCAGGTCGCAAGGACAGGCCACAAGTCCCCTCCGGGACAAGGGAAGTCCAATCCCAGTGACCCATTTGTTGACATTTGGGCACAGATTTTTAGGGGGCCAAGGGTTAGGGCATGCCTTGGCCCAGTGGCCTTGAGGGGACTGGCTGCCTGTCCTCCTGGAGAGGAGCACGTACTGGTGGAGGCTCTGAGGGGGCTGGAGGGGGATGGGACGTGCAGGTGAAGGAGGGCGGCGCAGGCTGTGGCCCCAGGCCCCCAGCGCCCCAGCCGCTGCCCGCTCGTTCCTGCATGGTGGGGGGAGGGGGTGGGATTCGTGGGCAGGAGAATGGGTAGGGGGAGGACTGGACAGAGCAGGCAGACGGTTGTAGGGAGGGGGGCTCATCGGCGGGGTTGAAGGAGGAGAGCGGGGAGCTGAGGGGGGAGTCGGAGGGTCTGAGAGGTGTGGGAGGTTTGCAAGCCAGGAGACCTGAGGTGGAGAGCAAGCAATTATGAGGTCTGGCTGAGAGTGCAGGAGGGAAAAGGTTTCTAAGTACTGGATCTCCTTCCACTTCTTTGAGCGCTGGCAGTAATTGAACAAGTCTCAGAGAATTTGGGAACCTCTAGGTGTCCATCTGGAAAAGGGCCAGTCCTGGGTGTAAAATTTAATGAGTTGTTTGGGTCAAATATCAGGTTTCAGAGAGAGTGTATTCAGATTATCTAGGAGGCACCAGAGGGGGCAGTCGATGGGGAGGAGGAGGAGGAGGAGGAGGAGGAGGAGGAGGAGGAGGAGGAGGAGCCCATAGTGGGAAGCGGAGAGACAGAGAAAACTCGGACCAGATGGAAGTCGTACATGGAGTCCACCATGCGTCCCCAGGGGGACCGAATATATGAGAGTACCCCCAGTGGGGTGTAGAGGGCAAGAAGGGAGCAAGATGGTCACCTCGGCCCTTCAGCCTGGGGCCAAATGGCCGGAGGTCTCGAGCACCCGGTGCCGGGGTTTTTTGGCAGCAGAGAAGAGAAGGCAGGCGGGGTAAAAGGAAGCCAGGGGGCGGGGGAGGTGCCGCAGAAAACTTACCAGGCAGCCGGTGGTGGGTGAGGAGAGGAGTGATCGAAGAGGCGGATGAGGATGAGATCCCTGGGCCACCCGGAGAAGGGAGGACTCTCTGGGGGTTGTTATGGGGGGTTTTGGTGGGTTAGCATAAGTAAGGCCATTTTGTAAAAGCAGCTATGTAATGTTCTAGGTGGAAAAGTACCACCCCACCTGTAAATGACTAAGCCGGTGAACAAAGGACTAGCTGGGTCACAATGCCCCTCTTGAACTCCTGCCCAAGCCTGTATCCTAGGATCGTTTGTTTCAAATCTCTGAACCG
>PVLC010042713.1:0-12842 GCA_004027655.1 Graphiurus murinus | reverse complement strand
CAAAAAAAAAAAAAAAAAAAAAAAAAAAGACAATAATAGCTAGTGCTTGAGTTCCTTGGTGCTAGCCATTGAGTTGTTTTAGGCATATTAGAGATGTCCAATCTCTGCAGTAGGACTATAATACTGGAAATATGTTCTCATTTTACAGATGAGGTAGCTAGGCTTTGGTCCTAAAATAGAGAAACAGTGAGACTGCCTGACCCTCCATGAATCAATCCAGATGCCGTGTGTGTGTGTGTGTGTGTGTGTGTGTGTGTGTGTGTGTGTGTGTGTGTGTTTTACTAAGGTGAAACCCAGGGGCATTCTACCTCCAAGCTACATTCCCAGCTCTATTTTATTTTATTTTATTATTTTGAAACAGCATCTTATTAAATTGCCTTGAATCTGTGATCCTCCTGTCTCCTGTCTCAGCTCCCAAGTACTTGGATTACAAGCATGTGCCACCTTGCCCAGCTCTGACACCACTTATAATCACCTTAAAATCAATAGAAAAAAGCAAAAATTGTGATTCGTATTCAGTAGCTCTTGCCTTCTCTTTCTTACACACTCAAGGGAGCTGCCTTCATTCTCCATATCTCATGCAGACTTTATGCATGAAGCTTAACAAACAGTAACTCTGTCTAGAAATACCTTATGAGATGTTCTCTCAGGAACACAAGGGGGAGAAGGACTGTTGTCAGAGTAAAACATTTTAAGAGAGGAAAATAGAGCTAGTTCATTTGCATTAGCTAATTAGAAAAAAAAAATCATTTCTATTCTGTCTTTTTCCCCTCACTATACCTCATATGTGCTCTCTAATATTGAAATTGGAAGTTATTTGTATAGCAGATGGCTAAAAATGAAAACCTTAAAATAATATTTATCATTGAATGTAAGCCCTTAAATCCAACCCTCTGAAATCAAGATGAAACCTGTGCAGGCTACTCAGGGAATGAGGTCAACAACGGAAGTACAGAGGTGCCAACTAGTAAAGAGAAGAAGGCGTCCCTGTCACTGTTCACATAAGCACAGGCGAAGCATCTAATCTCACTGCCAGGACCATAAGTGTGCATGTCCATGGAAGTTAAAATATTTATTTTTCATAAACTTCATTTGAGAAATATTGCCTGAAAGAAAATGATTTTTTTTTCAGTACTGGGGATGGAATCCAGGGCCTCTTGCATGCTAAGCTGATGCTCTCCACTGAGTGACATCCCCAGCCCTGAAAATGGTGATGCTTATATATGTTTGCTTGCTAAAATAAAATTGTTCCTAATTTTTGAAGTTGAGTTTGAAAAACATTCTGTAACATTTCCTTTTGGTAAAAAAACAAAATAAGATTAAAATGCATTATTTAAATTGAGTACAAATGCTTTTTTTTTTTCTTCTTCTTTTAGCTAGAAAATTTCAGAGCATTTACTCTGTCTAGTAATGCTTTGTGGTATTTTTTTTCTAAAGAAGTCAGAATCTAAGCCAGTGATAGCTACAGCTTCGTAATTATTACTAGAAGTATGAGAATAGTATAATTTCAGTTTTTCCTGCATCTCAGGATTCAGGCAGATTTGCAGATAGTCATTAAGCAACAGAGGGATTTTTCCAAAAGTTACATGAAAGCTGGCTTCCAGTTCCTCATCTGTGTCTTATGTTACTGAACAGTCTGAGGACAGATAACCTATTCCCGACTCTGAAATATAATTATATTGAATTTGTTTCAGTGCACAGAACTGACCTTATAGATCATTTTGTTGCATTATCATGATGTCTTTTTGTATATCATTGTGATTTTTGTCCTCATGGGATTTTATCAGTTGCTTTTTATTTCAAAGAACTCTTATTCGGGAGAAACTGTTAAATAACAACTTTGAGTTTCTCTCTTGATTCTTAAGCTCAACACGTTGTTGGCATCCTCTCAGATATTGCAATACGAGGCCTACCAAGTTCTTTTTGTCCTCTCCAAGGAGACATTAACTTTTATGGTTTAAAACAAAGCCTTTGGGCTAATTTGTGATTTTCTTTTCCATTTGAAGCATAACTACATAAGTGGTAACCATTCAAGTGTTAACCCTTAAATATGTCAGACACAACCTGGCTTGACAGATGGTGTGAGAACATATAGAGGTGTCCAACCCTGATCATGTAACATCAGTATTTCTCTTAAAGAACTGTCCTTCCTTTGTGTTGTTTTGAGTTGAAGCATATGGTAGAAATAAAAACACAAGAACATTCTGTGTATCTGGGAAACATGCAAAGTGTTTTGTTTTTTTTTTAATTCCATTAAAGCACAGATTTTTCATCGTACTGTCACACTCTTGTTTGTTTTTCATCAAAAAGGTGATGTTTGTGTGGTCTCACAGTTGAAAGAAAACACAGAAATTAAATCTTGTGAATTCGATTTCTGGCTTACTGAATGAATGTACAGTAAAGTGCTTCTTCCTTTCTCTTGTTGAGAAAATTGTGTAGTGGATATAACCTCTGCCATTTTAGGAGGTCCAGTATCTGCACATAAAGAATCTGACTCCTCAGTGGAGCAGACACTATCACTGTGAAACAGATTACAGTGTTATTCACAGGATGCTGCTGATATTTATGCTAAACATAAAAGCAAATAATTATCTAATAATTCTATTCACCAGACCAAAAAATTCTAGTATCTGTGATAATAATGTCTTATTGCCTTTGTTTAAACCCAAAGATTATGCTTTCAATGCCTCCTTTCCAGAGCTTTCTTTACCTAAGTCCTAGAGAATGCATTTCATTTGGTTCCAGTTAAAAATTGCTTCCATTTTTCTTTTAATCTGAGGTAGAAAGGGTAAATATATTCTGATCTATGGCCTTACTAGAAAATATCATGCTGTTTGTCATTTTTCATTATGCTTTTTAATGTTCAACAGATATATTCAGTAAATTTGAGGCTTACTTTAGACTTGGAATTATTCTTTGTTATGTGTTAAACTAATTGGGTTGAATAATATTTTGTTCCACTCTACATAGAAATTGTAGATTATTCATTTCAAATGAATGAATTTTAAATTATTTAAACATTGTGCTGCTAGCATATGACCCTGTGAGACCATTTTTAAAGAACAGACAGATCTTTTCCCCGTAGACATTACAGGTTTAATTTGTTTGGGATACAAATACCATTTATCATGTAGTTTTTTAAAAGCTTATGCTTATGTTGTTTATTATACTTTGATAGATTTTCAAATTATTTCGACTTTTCTTTAAATTAGCATATTTTGAAATTGTGATAGATAAAATAGCTTGAGCCTTTTAAATCTTGATGGATGAATACTATCTCACCATGTAGTTTAAATGCGTAAGTGTATTCTTCCCAATGCAAATCGTAGCCTTTATCCCAGAACAAATTTGTGGGTTTTCTTCCCAAGGACTCTGAAGTTTCAAATACCTCTCTCCTTATTTTACTCAGCAACAATCTGCAACTTATTTTTCTCAAGGAAAATTGAATCTGTTACTACTTAATATTCCAACCAGTCTGAAAAATGTGGTTTATATTGGCATCAGAGCGGTCATTTACATATATTGGGATAACAAGAATGTGTGCTAGAAAAAGATCAACATAAAATAAAATGCAGAAAAGCTGTTTTCCCTCAACAGCAACTCAAAGTAAAGCTAACCAAGACATTGATGAACATCTGCCCTGAATGTATCACTTGTTTCTTTTAGGTGAAGTGTGACCAGTATTGGCCCAGCAGAGGCACAGAGACCCATGGACTGGTCCAAGTGACACTGCTCGATACTGTGGAGCTAGCCACATACTGTGTTCGAACATTTGCACTTTATAAGGTTTGCTTTTTGTTTTCCCCCTCCTCTCTTTTCCCTTTCCATTATTTAAAGAAAGCTTCCTTTGAGAAATCAAATCTCTTAAGCCTTTACTTAAATCTTGATCCTACTGGCAACAGTGAAGAATGAAATAATTCTTCCATTATCACCCAACCATTTGTCTCCTAGTCTGGTGATTTGTCAGTAAATATGAAACTTGTGCTCTGAACAAAAGTTTCAGCAAATGAAGAATAAATGAAGAGGAAGGAATTCTTTCTGTAAAATATAAAAGGAGCATTCATTGATGGAAACCTGAGCATGGAATGCTTTTCACCCAAGCATTCTGTCTTCCTGAGCAAATTCATGTCATTTACAAATAGCTTGGGGTTTATATCTCCAAAGAATATGCCATCTCAAAGGACACAGGGTGGGAGGGAGGAATTAAGATAGCACATTTTACTCTTCCCACTTCCATCTTGTTCATCATTGCCACCTCAGTTTGGGAAACAGAATTTCAGCCAATGTCCCTGTGTCACAGAATGGTTCAAGTGAGAAGAGAGAAGTGAGACAATTCCAGTTCACCGCCTGGCCTGATCACGGTGTTCCAGAGCACCCCACGCCTTTTCTAGCTTTCTTACGGAGAGTCAAAACCTGTAACCCTCCTGATGCAGGTCCGATGGTTGTGCATTGCAGGTAAGGACCACTGAGAGCATGTTGCAGGCAGATGGGTTTTGAGGAAACAGCTAACATTTCTCACTGGATGTTCTTGTTTCAACTTGTTGATATTCTGGGATAGTAAACACCTTCATAAATAATGCAGGTCTCTTTTGAGTAAATGAGGCTTATCCTAACATCAGTAAGAAGGATTTGATACAAATGTATATTCCCCCTGGAGACAGTAGGCAACAATGATCCATTGCTATTTTCTCTTTTGCATTAAGATAAATAACAAAATTAAGTGTGCAAGGGGCCATAAACATATAAAACATAAAAGAATAAGAACTGACCATATAATCAGATCAGTTACACCTGCTATGTAGAGGAATATTCTTAAAAACATCTATAGATGAATTGTTGCACAAGGTCTTATCAACTAGACTGATACAACCTTTTTAGTATGTATAGAGGAAAAATTGCTGAACAAAGTAACATAAGCATACAAGCTTTCAGGAACAATGTTGTATTGCCTTTTATATATTAATATCAATTCACATATAACAAATATATTGATTTATTTAATCAAATATATCCCAATACCTGTAGTTTGGAAGAAGTTATATTATGTACACAGAGATAATTACCCTGTATTTCTCTTGAAATATATAATTTGTATTTTTGCTTAATTCTGGCCAATGTCCTCTACATCACCATTCAGGTTCTGTTACATCTAAGTGTTCATACATTTTAAATATTAAGCTGATTTCTTCCAGTTGCCTGAGATTCTCTCAAATATCATAACTAACAGGCTAGTCCAGATGTCTGGTCAGATTCTATATATCTCTATCCATTGCTATATAAATATATAGTAACTTCATAATAGTTCTTAATAACCTACGTAAATCAGTTATGAAAAATATTGCCCAAGAGTGTCATAAACCACTTCCGCCATAAAATAATAGCATAACTTTCATGCACACCCCATGTTATCCTATAGCATCATACAGTATACCTTGAAGATGAAGCTATTTTTACAGAAAAAAAGGTGGAGAAAACGGATAGATCAGAATAAAAGCAATAAAATTCACCTGGCCAATTTCCACAAATTCCAAACAAGATACTATTTCTCTTTTCTAGGAAATGTCTTTCCTGATGAAAGTCAATAATAGCATTACCTTGCATTTATATGGAGTATTTACAAATTTCAAGGCATTTCCTCATGCTTTATTTTGCTTGATATTCATAACCGTATGTAGGGTCAACAGCAGTAGAAGTGGGAGGCTACAAGGCCTGGTTCAAGTACTACTAGTTAAGAAGGTGGTCAGTGCAGTTATTCTTGTTATCTAGTACTTGCTCCTCTATAGCTAAGACAGGACTTTTGAGGATTGGCCACTTTGTTGTATTTTTCTGAATGGTTGTGAAACACTAAAAATTATTTGCATTACTCTGAGTAAATGCTTTTGCATTTCAAAAGTAGATTTCTGGTTCTCCTGCCTGTTGATTTCAAATCATGCACTAGTTTGATCAGGCTGTATACTATTAGACAAAGTTTTTTTCAGACTTCAAAGAATCAGTACACCTGGTTATGTGGTACCTCTGCTTGGCACGAGCTGGACTTGATTTTAAAGATTACATATGCAATACACGAAGTGTTTTCAGATGGAGTTTGGCCAAAGATAGAGAAATTGGGAATTTGGACTCATAGAAAAATTGTTGCCCTCCTTTGCCTAATGGCCCAAATCACAAACACACACATTTTACACACACACACACACACACACACACACACACACATACATACACACATACACATACAAGCACATACATGAAGACCAGTAATTGTAAATGTAAAATGATAAAAAATTAGGGAAACGTAACTTGGAAGTTTTCACTGAAAAAAGCATTATGGTGTTAGCACTGCATTTTGAAATATAGCATTTTTCCTGTCAAAATGTGCTTCCATTTCTGTAAATTACGAGGAAACTTAAATAGGTGATCTTAAAATTAAATTTGCCTTCTGCTGATCATATGCAAGGTATGTGTTTATTTTGAGAACATACATCATACACACACACAAACACACACACACACACACACACACACACACACACACACCTATGTTATGTTAAGCCACCTGAACTCTGAGTGATACAGGCTGCTGAGGAGAAATAAGGAAACAAAGATGAATGTGCAGAGCTAATAGCTGCTGACATTTGGAAGTGCTATGCCTGAGGCTCTGGAGAAGCTGTGTATTGAAACAAACAATAGAAGAGTAGGTACATTGATGGCAGAAATTTGCTAGCAACTTCACAACAATAAGGGAAAAACAGCATAAACTGGACTTTGTGAAATAATCAGTGTTGACCTACAGATAATTTGATATATCTACTCAGAAATGTTAGATTCTACTTAGGAGATGTCATGTCAACATAGTCAACAACCAAACCATAATGAATACTTGGCTTGGATGCAAAGTTTATGTAAAAACTGAAGAGCATAATTTTTCTGATAGAGTAGTGATGTCATATTAAATATTAATCATATGGTGTCCCAGAGATGATATTTTAGAAACTATTTCAGAGCAGTAAGAAACTAAAAAACACCATAATAGCAAGTCACAAAGGAATATTGATCACAGCTATGATGATCATGTTATAGATAACCACATAAATACTCTGGAATGTAGATACTACATTTCTTGTTTTGATTTCCCTTATGATATACTCAGATTTTTTTTTTCTCTATGCAAAGAGGTAGTGGCAAATTCAGAGTAAATCTGAGCCTCCTACCAAACAAATCCCATGAGAATTGAGGAGGATTCAAAAGAAGTCTGATAGTAGCCATAATTGGGAGAAGGGAGGTTGGGGCAGAAAAAGAAAATTCATGTTCTTCCAGTGGTTCTGTTTAGTAATAAATTTGCTATGATTAAGTAGAGCCATTAAATAAATAGAAATTCTAACAATCAGTAATGAAAATATTACAGGGTTAGACAAGCACAGACAAGACCTTAGAAGGCCAAGGAGAATAGAGTCTCCAATATTTATAAAAGAGAGAATGTAGTCGAACATGGTGGCACACTCCTATAATCTCAGTACTTGAGAGGCTGAGACAAGAGAATCTCAGGTTTAGAGCCAGCCTTAGTGAGACCCTGTTTTAAAATTAAAAATATAGCTAGGTGTGTAGCTCAGAAATACTATTCCCCTGTGTTCAGTCCCCAGTACCACAAAGAGAGGGGAGGAAAGGGAGAGGGAGAGAGGGAAGGAGACAATATGAATGTATGAATGTGTGATATGGGTGAAAAAAAGATCAGCTCTAGCTATCAATCAAGTCATACAGACCATGCAGTCTCAATCTTGAAAGGTTTAAATGCCAGCTTGGTTAGTTTACTGACTTTGTGCCTTCAAGGGAAATTACTTAATCTCTATCAGGCTATATTTATTCACTTATAAAATGGGGTAACACTATTCATAGTATTAAGATTTTATGCATATCAAATATAATGACACACATAAAGCACCTAGTCACTGCATAGTATATAGAAGTATGCAATAATATTATATTACTAGTATATTCATTATTGAGTGGGATTTAAAACTCTTGGAAAGAAAATACAGCATGAACTTGAATATCTATTTGACCTCAGCCATCCATCCTATTAAATAATGAAATACTTATAAATATCCAAAGATAATTGAATGGATTTTTAAAATTTTGATATCTTAATAAAAATTCTTAGAAAAATTTTTAATTTTTAAAATTTTGACATTTTAGTAATCCCATCAGATTTTTCTCAGTAACAGAACACTAATGCTGTGGATTAGAGAGATCTATAACAATAACTCTGTATTCATAAAAATTTGAAAAACCATTGAACTCTGAAACTATTGAGGACATTGGAACTTAATTCTATGGTTCTCAGTGCCTTCAAGATAGAATAGGAACTTCTTATCATTGCACTTATAGCCCCATATAACCTAGGCTGATCTTGGCTTTCACACATGGTTCACTCTTTGGGCCACCTAAGCTATAAATTACAAGTACATTCCTCCCTGGCCTGGAATATTTATCTGGCCTGGAATTTCAACCATTCTCCTTCTCTGTTAAATCCTGTTTCATAATCCATCTGAAATAGCACTTCCTATGCACATTTCAAAGGTTAGAAACAGACTTCTGATGGTTTTGTTGATATACGTGGTAATTTCTTTTGAACTCTCAGCATGAATTCATTTAGGCATTAGTATACTCTCTAGTTTTACAAACCCACCATACTCTCTATTGTTTTTATCCACATCTCAGTTCATCCATTCGTGAGACTGTTTCAACTTCTAGGTATTTAAATTGTAACCCTAGAAGCCCTTTAAGCTCATCATCCGTTCTGCTGCCCACCAGAAGAATCAAACACCCTGTTTTCTGAATTCTCCTAAAATAGGTTCACACTTAGCCTATTCAGCTATATATGTGTGCAGGTCATATCTGCCTTGAGATCAAAGAGCAGATGGGCTGTAGCTGATGCATATTCGTGCCCAGCACTTACACCACAGTAGCAGGTGCTCAATAGCTGTTGTTCAAATTAGTTGAATTCCATACTGTATTTTATTAGTTTTTAAAGAAATAAATACAATAGTTTGAAGGCTAGACTATATTTTTTAAAACACGAAAAACTATATTTTTAAGCCAGGTACGCTGGTACATGCCTATAATCTCAGTGACTCAGGAACCAAAAATAGGAGGACTACAAATTTGAGGACAGCCTTGGCAACTTAGTGAGACCTTGCCTCAAAATAAAAAGGGCTGTGGATGTAACTCAGTGGTCGAGTGCCACTGGATTCAACCCCCAGTACCACACACACTCAAAACAAAACAAAACAAAAACACTTTATTTTTATCTTTTTATATTGGAACATTTCTTTTTGAGCTCTTAAATATTTAAATTGCCTTTGCCTTCCTTACATTTACCTATTTCTATTTCTGGATTATTTTTCTACTGCTGTACCTTTTATGTCTTTTCCCACATGCCATCCATTTCATGATTAAGTGTAAATATACACAGCTCCTGGTTTTTAAGCCATAATAAAAGTTAGGGATAGTTGAGCCTACGTTCAATACCAAATAGTCTTTCTTATTAACTGAGGAGTCCCTGTTCTAAATGTGTTATGTGTGTTGCTTTTTTTTTTTTTACCTCCCAATGGTCTTTATAGAAAACCATCTTACTCTCCCATTTCACAGAATAAGAAGCAGGGGTCAACGCAGCTCAATCTACGTGTCTGTGCTCATGCTACAAATGGTGGCAAAGCCATTATCTATCTTATGTTGCCCTAACCTATGGACCAAGCCAATTCTACAGTCCTTAGGTCACTTTGTGGTTCTTAGCTTCCCCTTCTGCTGCCCACCTGGAGGGTTGTCACTCTCCATCCTTCCCTGAGGACCTCCCGAGAATGAGTGACTCCTTCCTTGCTGATTCCATATCATGTTGCCATATTCTAGCCTTTCTTTCACTCTTTCTATATCAAAGGCAATTGTTAGCATGTGAGTGTCTTCTACCCCTTAATCATTTTAACATAAATAATCATACTAGCTAGCAGTTACTGAGACACTAATATTTTATAAGTATTACTAAACACTTAAGGTATAGTCTGAAAAGCAGTATATTTTACATGCCTAGAGCAACAAGCACAGTGAAGTCAAAGATGATTTGTTCAGATCCATACAACTCATAAATTTAAGCCTGATTGCAAGGCTGTCTGTTTACTCACCGATCTATCCAGTTCTGACTCACCATGCAAAGACCACGTATTTCCTAACAATCTCCACACTCTGTTGAACAAATGGTCATCAGGTTTGCTATCACCTCTTCATAGATATCTATGCAGTACATGAAGAGAGACATGCAATATTTTCTTCTCCTCATTCATAAAATTCAATTTGAAAGGGTCTAAAAAATAGATCTTTCTAGCTATTTGTAACATATTTTCTTAGAGGTCATGCATTATATTTTTCCTTATTATTTTAGCTTTTCTCTTAGAAAAAAAGTTTTGTTCCCTTTTTTCCCTTTTGAACTCTATTACTTGTGTTGTCTTTTGGAAATTTTAGTATTGCACATTCTAAACCATATATTGGATAATTTCTGTCTTCTAGTACAAAAAGAATATATTATAAAAACTGACTTGCTCTAAGTATATACTTCTTGTTAGGAATGAATAAAGTGGAGTATAGCTATAATTTATTGAAATTATTTTTAAAAACCTTGACCTGTGATACTCGTTTGTTGTTGTTTTGTTGCGTGGTACTAGTGATGAACCCAGGGATATTCTACTTCTGCCTCTGAACTAACTACACCCTACCTCCAAGCTATATCTCCAGCCCGATTTTTCTGTTTATTTTGAAACAGGGTTTCACCAGGTTGCTGAGAGTTTCACTAAATTGCTTAGGCAATGATCCTGTGATCCTCCTTTCTCAACCTCCTAAATACTGGGATTACAGGAGTGCACCACCACACGTGACTTGATACTAACTCTTGAGTTATATTTTTTAGACCAAGGGAGTACTTTTTCTTCATAGGAGAAAATTATTAATTTATGAATAAATGTGAAAGGAAGATAGATCATGATCTCTGAATCTATCTTCTAAATGAAGCTATCCCAAGAAGAGTAAAATTCACCTCTTAAAGGTCATTTAAGTCTTTCAGATTCTAGAATCAAGCCTGTCCTCAAAACTGGAATAAACAGGAACTTCAGGCCAAATATAAATCAGTAATGCCTTAGAAACATCAATGGGCCCCGAAAGGTGGCCCAATAAATATCAAATATCAATTTGGTGGTAGAAATATTCCTAAGACCTAATCTTCTTATTAGTATTCAACTTTGCATATGAAAACACTTCCAAGAATCTAGTCAAGTCAGATTTGCAACATAACCATTTACCCTTGAGACCAACTCAGTATTGAGGAAAATAGCCTTTTCAAGGACAAAAGACTTTGGAAAGCATTGAATATTGGCATAATAATAAAGGGCCTTGTGATCCAAAGAAGCTACCAGTACTGAGGAAATTTGTTTAATGTGTTTTTAGCTATTCATTCTAAATTCCATCCTTCATTTCTCCCAGTGCACCATTCAAATGCCTCTTCAGATCAGAGATCACAAGTCTTGCCAAAGCATGTGATAGTTTTGTGATGCTGACAAGTGTGAAGCATAGATTCATATTTTGCTGAAACCTGGGATTCATTTTCATGTGTAAATTAAGTAATAGGAGAAGCTAGCTTTCTGTGATGAAAGACTGGATTGTTAAAAATACTAGCATCTCTGGATAAGAAGATGGGTGGAATTTGCAAACTATGTCCTTATTTATAGAAGCATTTTAAGGTAAAGAGAAATAATTATACCACGTGCAACCTATTATTCCATTTCTGTTCTTATATACCGATAGTTCTTCATAAAAACCAAATGTTTATTTATGAAACAACATGGTAATACAAAACAGGAAGCTGGGTCCAAAATATTTTGATTGCACAGTCCTGTAAGAGAAAAATATTGTACTTCCACTGACATAGTTTCAAGGTAATCGAACCAAAAGAATGCATTAAAAAAGTTGCACAGTGGCCTTAGCAGATTCAAAGTATAAAATTCAAAATGGAGGTATTTGGGATGCTGAAGGAACACTGAGGCTGTCTGGCAAAGCAGAAAATTTGTTAGGAAAAAAAAGTATTATAAGTATAAAAGTCAAAAAGGAGAAATGAAGCCAATGGCATAGGATACTATCTAACTTCTAAGTCCTATATCACGAAGGCCTGTATCACGAAGGCCCCTTCAAGAGCAGCGGTGAAACTGTCACCTTTATGTTTCTATTCCATGTGCAAGAACAGCAGCCAACTCACTTACGTGCAGGAATGTGATGGTTTGTAGATTATCTCCCCATCATTAATTTGATTTGATGTTTAGAACAAAAATGGTAAATGTGCATTCTCACTCTCCTCAATCTATAGATAAGGAAATTGAGACTATGAAAAGTTAAGTGATTTGCTGAAGACCGCAGAGTCTAATGAGAAATCATATTTTCTGATTCAAGGTTTTATGCTCTTTGTGGATATCTCACTAATATTTTCTATTTTGCTCTATTTATATTATATGAATGAGAGAAATCCTTTCCTCAACCCACAACAGTAACAGTGCATGGTGATAAAGACGGCGAACTTTAAATCATTCTACCAGAGGTCTGATCTGGCTGTACCATTTACTGCTTCCACAACCTTGAGCAAATCAATCTTCCTCAGCCTCAATTTCCTGATCAGTAGAATAGGAGTAATAGTAGTAGTTCCTTCATAGTATTGTTTATAAAGATTAAATGAGATGATATGTAAAGTAATTCATTAAGCAGGTACTTGCCACATAAAAAGAAGCTAAGAAATATTTGCAGTTACTGATATTTTT
>PVLC010042712.1:0-12596 GCA_004027655.1 Graphiurus murinus | reverse complement strand
GTGGAGAGGAGTGATAGAAAATAGAAGGTTCCAGATGCTCCAGTATGTAGAGCCCTAGGTCCTCAGAAGGGTTTTCCCATGGCTTTCAAGTCCAACTTCTGACTATTACCCTTAATCCTTGGTAAGACTCATTTTCAATCACCAAGTTGTTCTTGGTTTTAGGAAATTAGACCATCTCATCCAGCTAACTACAAAGGGTAACCTGAGAAATCAAGACTCTCCCCCGGGCACCTTCTTTAGATGAATTACATAAACATCTCAATGCTTTGATGGGCCTCAACTTGCATTGCTTTGGAGAGAAGGCCAGAAATAGTCTCCTGACCCACAGAGCTTCTCCTGGAGGTTACCAGCTGACAAAGAGGGAATTTTGTCATATTAGGAGAGCTGTAATTTTTGGGGATTTACTATTGCAATAATCATCAAGAAACTCATTATTAGCATTTGCAACATCAAGAGGGCAGGAGGGGCTGGTGGGCATGGTGGCACCTGCCTGCAATCCCAATACTTAGGAAGCTGAAAGAAAAGGATTAATTACAGGTATGAGGCCAGCCGCAGCAACTTAGTGAGACCCTCAGCAACTTAGCAAGACCCTATTTCAAAATAGAAAATAAAAAGGTCTGCCGAGCGTGGTGGTGCACGCTTGTAATCCCAGCATTCGGGAGGCTGAGACCGGAGGATCCGGGTTCGCGGCCAGCCTCAGCTACCTAGTGAGGCAGTCCACAACTTAGTGAGACTCGGTTTCAAAATAAAGAATAAAAAATAGGGCTGGGGTATAGCTCGGAGGTAGAATGCCCCTGAGTTCAACCCCCAGTACCGCAAAAAAAAAGAAAAGAAAAAGGTCTGAAGGTCTGATGGTGTATCTCAGAGGTTCAATCTCCCATACCAAGAAAAAAGAAAAAAAAAGAGTGCAACATAGATTCATGTAGGGTAAAATAATATGTTAATACATTTCAAAACATACTAAAATTAATTTGTGAGAGGCAATAGTGCCAGGAGAACTGTAGAATCCATATTTACAGGTCTCTGGAGCTGATTATCTTTTCCTTAAATGGCTTCTAATTGAGGATTATAGACAGAAAAAAAAAAGCATTTGCTTTATTTTTAGAACATCTCTCATGTCTTCAGCTTTTCATGGTTCTGTTTTTAACCTTAGATTATTATAACCAGCCACCTACAAAATCTGCAATTTTCTCTAATAAGTCAGTACATGGGAAGAAAGAAGACTGCACAAAACACCCCCATTTGCAGCTTGGAAGGATGATTATCCACTTTGGCCTGTGAAGTGGAAAGTCAATGTCCTTCCTCAATCCGTGTCTAATAGTATCATTTTGAGGACAATGGAAAACAGATCATGTTTGATTCCTTAAGATGCGGCCATTGCTATTTGTGGTACCATTTGATCTCAGAGCTGGATGTAAAAAAAAAAAAAAAAGTCTGTCCAGCATGAGGGTTGTCTTTCTGATTCTCAGAAGTATAATCAATCACAGGCAGCTTACTTACCTCTGCATTCAAAGAAGGTAGAATTATTGCTAGTAATCCTTATTAATAGTTTGAGCTTAACATCGAATTTGCTTTTTGTCTGGGCCTCATCTACCCACGCTGTGATAAATCCCAAAAGATCTGCATGTGCTGATGTGTTAGGACCACGGTGTAAGAAGCTGGTTAACCCAAACTGGTCAAAAGTGGTGTAATCAAAGAGACTGGTGAATCATGGTTGGGAAACAGAGGTCAGAGTTAGGAAAGCAATAGCAGGTGCCAAGGTCTGGCTGACCATTCTGCAACTACCAACTGAGTCCACAAGTAATAACGAGCAATAATTGAGCCCTCAGTAGATGCTAAAGCCATTGAGCACAACTAGTGTGAGGGGACAGGTGATTCACATTGCTTTCAAAGACCACTCCGGAGATTACGTGCTAATCACAGACATGCAGAAATCTGGTGGATAGCGCAAGGAGCAAATTCTGCATCACCAGGAATAGGACAGATGGGCATAATGTGCCTCCCATTTTGCACACTGAGGACACAACCTCACTTAGGACTGCCCTTGCCCAAATGTTTAACCTGAACGCAATCATAAGAAAAGAATAAGACAAGTCCAAGTTCAGGGACATTCTACAAAAATGACCGGCCAGTCACAAAAGACCAGACTGAAACCAATCAAAAACTTGGGACCTGCCCTAATTATATGACACTACAGAAATTTGAAGTCAGGCATGGTAGTGCATGCCTGTAATCCCAGTACTTGGGAGGTTGAGACAAGAGGATTGCAGGTTCCAGGCCAGCCTCAGCAACTTAGAGAGACTCTCAGCAACCTAGAGAACCCTGTTTTAAAATTTAAAAAAAAAAATAGAAAAAGAGTTGGGAATGTAGCTTGGAGATAGAATGCCCCTGGGCTCAAGCGCCTATGCCCCTCTCCCCAAGAAAAAGAAAGAAATTTGACAACTAAATCTAATGCCTGATCCTTGATTAGATCCTGGACAGGGGTGGGTTAAGGAGCAAGATGTTATTGGGACAATCAGGAATAATTGAATATGACCATATATTAGATAACAGTATGGCATAGTGTTGAGTCAATATTAAATTTCTTGCCTATCATTACATAGTGGATATGTAGGAAAATGTCCTTATTCTTAGGAGATCCATGCCAACATATTTAGGAGTAAAGAATTATGCAGCATACTTTCATGTTTTGGCCAAAAAATTTTTTTTATTTATATATGTATTTTTTCCTCTTTTAAAAAAAAGTCTTATAAATATTGAAGAACTGATCACAAGATGCCAAATAATTTACTTGGGGTCACTCAATGAATCTTTCATTTTTCTTTTTGGTGCTATGAAACAGAAGTTTCCTGTCTTTCCTCTCTTTCCTGGTAAGGTCTTGGTTTCATTAATGAAACAGAGAAAAGAGCTAGCCTCATCATCATTATTTTCAGCATCCATGTCGATTCTATTCACCTAAAAGATGTTTATGAAAAAGAATTTGTTTTGTTTTATTTTGGTTTTGGATTGCAGAAACCCTAGATTCTCTGAGTAGTTTATATTCTGGGTTGTGTTCTGAAGTTTTGCAAAGGAATGTAGAGATGATTCAGACTAGATTACTTCTTCTCCTTGGTACTGGGGATTGAACCCAGGGTCATTCTACCTCTGAGTTACACCCCTAGCCCTATTTTCTATGTTTTATTTGAAACAGGGTCTCGCTAAATTGCTGAGGCTGGCCTCCAACCTATAGTGATCCTCCTGTCTCATTCTCCCAAGTTCTGGGATTATAAGCATGTAGCACAGCAGCTGGCTCAGACTAGACTCTGTGTGTGTGTGTGTGTGTGTGTGTGTGTGTGTGTGTGTGTGTGTGTGTGTGTTTTACTGGGTATTTAACCCAGGGGCATTCTACCTCTAAGTTACATTCCCAGACCTATTTTATTGTTTACTTTGAAACAGGGTCTCACTAAGTTACTGAGAGCCTCACTAAGTTGCTGAGGCCATCCTCGAACCTGCCATACTTTGGTCTCAGCCTCCCAAGTACTGGGATTACACCACTACACCTGGCTCCAGACTAGATTTTTACGCATACAACCATGCAGAAAGTTAAAGTCCCAGCTATGTGCCACACCCTATTTGTGCGTCCCCAACCACAGTACTTTTGCTGTTTTATAATTGCTCATTTAACTATCTCTTCCTCCAGCTAGACTAAAAAGCTCTGTGAGGGCAGACACTAAGCTTTTCTTAGTAAAGTTTTATCCAGAATACCTGACATGTGGCAGATGCTCATAAATTTGTGTTGATATCTAAGTCATTAAACTAAGTCAGGAACAAGACAAAGATGCCTGCTATTACCCCTCTGTCCAATATCTTAGAGAGACAATGCACTAAGAAGAGAAAAAGTGTTTACTTTGGCAGTGGGTGTTCTAAAACTGGAATGATACAGAGAAAGAGAGGTACCTGCATAATAAGGATGGCACAGATTTGTGAAGGAGCCCATAGTCTTCCTCCTTTGTAGGAGAAAGGAAATAAAGCATACTTAATGTGCTGAGATTAACCATTGACAGGGATGGGTGGAGCGAGATGGAGAAGCACTACTTCTGAGGATATACCTTGCTGGATAGATCAACTTCTAAAATGTTAATGTCTTTCACACTCAAATAATAAAACCAAATCAACAAAGATGGGAAAGGGGATAGAGAGACACCCTAAAATGGAATATAAACAACGCCTAACTGTATTTTTTTTTTTCGGTACTGGGGATTGAACTCAGGGGCATTCTACCTCCAAGCTACACCCCCAGCCCTACTTTTAATTCTTTATTTTGAAACAGGGCCTCACTAAGTTGCGGAGTAACTCACTAGGTAGCTGAGGCTGGCCACGAACCCTGATCCTCCTGTCTCAGCCTCCCAAATGCTGGGATTATAAGCGTGTGCAACCACACCCAGCTCTAACTATATTTTAAATGAATAAAATAACCACGATGCAGGAGAAGGAAAAAAAAAAACCTACCCCAAGTAATTCTTGATTGCACAGGACTTCGAGTATATATCCTCGTTTAAAGACAATAAGAATTGTAAATAAACATTTAATTCTAAATCATAAGTTTCTGCCCAGTCATAGGATGGGCTAACAACACTGAAACTAAATTCAGTGTAATGTGAGTTTGAGAAAATGTAGAAGGAAAATATAGAAGAAAATCACCATTTGCAACCATCACCATAATTGATTTATGCACTAAACATCATTGGATACTGGAGCTAGTGTGTCAAAATTTGATGAGGCACAAAATTTTTACATGGTCTCCAAGTATCTCTCTGCAAATTATTAATGGCAAGGGGAATTATAAATAACTCTACGATAGAGAAGCCTGGTGTCATCTCTACTCCCAGATACTCAAGAAGCTGAAGCAGGAGAATCACAAGTTCCAGGCCAGCCTGGGCAATTTAGCAAGACCCTGTCTCAAAGGAATAAAATGGGCTGGGGGATATAGCTCATTGTTAGAGTGCCTCTGGATCCAATCCCCAATCCTGTACAAATTAAGAGATTATTTAAATAACTAAATTGAAACAGAAATAAGTGGCATAAGGAATATAACCAAAGATAATACATTTTTGTTATTTTTAGGCAATGTGTCTCAATTGAAAACCTAAGAAAGCCAAGCATGGTGGCGCACACCTATAGTCCCAGTACTTGGGAGGCTGAGACAGGAGGATTGCACATTTGCAGCCAGCCTCAGCTTCTTAGAGAGGCCTTCTGCAACTTAGAGAGACCCTGTTTCAAAATAATGAATAAAAAATAGGGCTGGGGGTGTAGCTCAGAGGTAGAATGCCCCTGGGTTCAATCCCCAATACCATAAAAAAGAAAGAAAGAAAACCTAAGGGAATTTACAAATCCTCTTAAATAATTAAAAATATTGAGTTCAGTAAGGCTCCTAGATATCAGATCAATATTATCCTAGATATTGGTAATAATTGATTAGAATATATTAATCCTATTATCGATACCAACACAACTTTAAGGTACCTGAGAACAAATCTAACTCTTCTAGACAAAATTGTTATTAAAGCAAATAAAAAAGAACTGAATGATAAATATCTCATATTCATAGATGGGAAGACTAAATATTATCAAGAAGGAAATTATTTCTGAAATCAGTCTCCAGATTAAATGTAATTCCAATCAAAATCTTGACAGAGTCGTCATAAATTGATTACAAAATCTAGTGGAAGAATAAAAGTCCAAAAATAGAACAAATTTTGAACAAAGAACAGAGAGGGGAAATTCATCTTATTAGATAAGAAAACCATATGAAAGAGTGTGGAGTGTGGTGTAAGATCAAAGACAGAAATAGACCTCATCTGATCATGGGAGTTTGATACATAATAAACAAGGTGTCTAAAATCAGAGGGGAGAAAAGATCAATTTCTTAGTAAACGACATTGTGTCAACCGGCATTTCATATGGAAAAATACAATAACAGGTCCCTACCTCCCTCCGTATTTCAAAATAAACTCTAAAAGAAGTTATAAAGCCAGGCATGGTGGCACATGCCTGTAATCTCAGTACTTGAGCGGCTCAGACAAGAGGATCCAATGTTTGAAGCCAGCCTCAGCAACTTAGCGGGGCCCCTCAGCAACTTAGAGAGCCCCTGTTTCAAAATAAAAGGTTTGTAAAAACTATGGACTGATAATGCACCAGTAAAAGCACATTAAAAAAAACAAAAAGGATGGACCAGGTTCACAACAAATTTCCAGCAGATGTTAGCCTGGAGTGGAAGGGGAAGGGATGTCTATTCTTTTTTTTTTTTTTTTTTTTTTTTTTTTTGGTACTGGGGATTGAACTCAGGGGCATTCTACCTCTACCTCTGAGCTACACCCCCAGCCCTATTTTTTATTCTTTATTTTGAAACCGAGTCTCACTAAGTTGCGGAGTGCCTTACTAGGTAGCTGAGGCTGACCTCGAACCCAGATCCTCCGGTCTCAGCCTCCCGAATGCTGGGATTACAAGCGAGCACCACCACGCCCGGCTTGGGATGTCTATTCTTAAGTGTGAAACTTTTTTTTTTAGGAGAGGTTGGAATTGTAATGAAATGTGACAAGCCAGGCATGTTGGCTGACTCTTGTTAGCCCAGTACGTGGGAGGCTGAGACAGGAGGGTCACAGGTTCCAGGACAGTCTCAGCAACTTAGCGAGACCCTGTTTCCAAATAAAAATTTTTAAAAATAGGGCTGGGGGTTTAGCTTGGAGGTAGAATTCCCCTGGGTTCAATCCGTAGTGCCACCAAAAAAAAGTGACAAAATATTTATATGTTCATTCTGGGTGATGGGTAGTGACTGCTTTTTATACGAGCCTTAGTGTTCTAGATATTTATCGTGTGTGGGAGGGGTGTACTGGAGACTGAATCCAAAGGCATTCTATCTCCAGGCTACCCACCCCCAAGCCCTATTTTATTCTTTATTTGGAAATAGAGTCTGAGAACCCAAATTGCTGAGACTGGCCTTGAACCTACAATCCTGTCTCAGCCTCCCAAGTACTGGGATTATAGGCATGCACCACCATATCCTGTTTAGATATTTATCTTTTGTCATTTGAAAAAAGAAAATATCCACCCATCTCTTCTGTTTCATGTGACCCAAACTTCTGTTTTCTGGAACCCATTCTCAGTTCCAGTTCCAGGCTTTGCAGTTGTTTCTCGAATGTTTGGCTTTTTTGTCTCCCGCCACCCCCAATAGGAAACCTAATTACCGTGGGAAAACAGTACACTTGACTAAAAATAAAAAATAAGGCACAGCTTTCCTATTTATTTACCTAGAGTTTTGTGTTTATGCTTGTCGAGCACAGTCGTTGGTCCATGGGTGGAGGGATTGTCCACAACTGATGATGGCCCAGGACCTTGGAGCGTGTTGGATGAGGACTTAAAGAATCTGCCAAAAACGAGGAGCCAACCTGGCCCATTCAGTTGGATGGTGTACTAGGTTCAGCAAAACCACCAGCCTTGGACTAAATCGGGTCCAAAGCGGGGCTCTGCAGCTCAGAGCTACTGAGACTTCATCATCCTGAATATCCCAGTGTGAAAGGGGAAAATGAAGCCCACTTCAGAGGACTGGTGGGAGGATTTGGTGAGACACATGGTGCACGTCAGATGCTGAATAAACGGCCTTCTCTTTAGCTTCAGTTATGCTTTGTGGGAACCACTTGAGAGTCAGATTCTTGGAGATCTCCTAATGGAGAAATTAATCCGGGGGGGGGGGTTCTTTGGCAGGGAAGATGCTCCTACTCCTCTCCCACCAGCCAGGGGCATTCTCGGACATGAACTGATAAGTCACGTGTCCCTGGAGGCTCTTGGAGTTCGTTTTTCCAGGGTGGAGGAGGGAATGGTCCCTGGCCCAGCACCAGACCCTCTGCCTAACGGCCTCCTGCCTGGAAGATGGGGGTTCTGGTTTCAGAGGCAGTCCTGCAGGGGATCCAGCTCCGCACAGCTCTGCCTCAAGAGGAGGTGAGAGCCACCTGTCCCCCTGTTCAAGTTGGTAATCAAGCCATGATCCTTCACCTCCTTTTCCTCTCGCATCGACGTCATGATAGTTCTTGCTCATACAGTGACTATGAGGATTTAATGTGTCATTCAGGAAGAGTGCTCAGAACACATACAGTGCTGGGTACACCTACTAGGTGTTCAATATGTGCTTGATTCACATACTGGGTGCTTAATATGTGCTTGGTATACATAGTAGGTGTTGGATATGTGCTTGGTACACATACTAGGTGTTGAATATGTTTGCAATGATCAGTATTTCCATATTTTGCCAATTCTAATCTGGCCATTGCTCTTCATGTTTTAGCAACCCTGAACATGAAATACATATTAGAGTTAATGACATCTTACAATTATAAATGGCAGCTTTTTTTTTTTTTTGAGGCATAATTGGTAGCATCTTAGATTCAGTGAATCTGTTCAATATCAATATGATACCTCCTCCCGCACGAGGTGTTGAACTGTCTGTCAGGAGTGAGTTTCAGCACAGAATGGTGTTTGCATATAAAATGTGCACACTGAACTGGATTCTGCCAAAGGAGTGCCATTGAATAATAAGCCATTCAGTTGTTCAAGCCTGGAAGGTTGTTTGTTAACTTTTTCCAGGGCACTGACAGGCTTCCTTCCTAGAAATGCAAATGATTCCATGGAACTCTGAAAAGGGAACATTTGAATTTTTTTCCCTGTGTCTCCCTGAACCGGCATTTTTGTAAGATGGATTTCCCTCTAAATCCCTGGATGGCATCTCTCTGATAAACACACCTTCAAGGACAAAGTCTTGGTTAGTATTTTTGTCTCTATAAAATATGTGGGGCAAGAAGGTGATGGAAGCCAGGCTTGTGGAAAAGAAGCTAATGATTTCCGATGGACGTAGTTTCGAAGCAGTTTTTCCCTTTGGATGCGCTGAAAGTGCCCCCTCCATCTGCTCCTCTCTTGCACCCTGGCTCTGCTTCTAACCAGACAGCGTGTCAGCTGGTACCCGCCGAGTCCCGCACTTAATCTTCCAAGATGGATAGCAACGCTACGTGAACAATATCAAGCAGTTAAATGATATTTAAATCGTGTTTCCCCGCTAATACCTATTGAAGGCCTATTTATATTCCATCCGACTTTTATAGCCATTTGCTACATACACTTATTAAATATAAACTTCATGAAGCTGCATTTGAAAACATTTCATCTTCTACCTGGCCCTTTGAAGAGAGGGTCACAAGAACCTTTGGAATATACAAACCATATGTGCAGGAATTTTAATAATCTTTAGTTAAGCCAACTGGGTTGTTATAAAATAGATGTTGAAAATCGTCAGCTAAATGCCATCATGGACTAGATACTCATGGGTGAAACCAAGTAATCAATCACTCGGTGCTGGGATGTTTTATTATCACCCATACCTAGGTTCAGCAATCTGTCATGAGTTTGAGTTTGTTACTAACTCCACTTCATCTTGGTTGACATGTCAAAACTCGAGTGAAATATTGAAACATTAAGGAAGGCCCCCAAAAATGAAGGACACTGAAAAGATTCACTTTTTCTAGTAGCTTCCTTTTGATCTATGGGGGAAGCCTTGTTTTCAGCACCCAACTAAATTTGCTTAGAACCATCTGGGTCTCTTGGAATAGAAGATATGCCAGTTGCACACATGGTATGTCTTTGTTGGGGCTTTTTGTAACAGTTAGAAAACAACATTGGGGGTATATTTCAGTGGTAGACCATGTGCTCAGTACATGCAAGGCCCTGGGTTCAATCTCTGAGAATTGGGGGAAGAAAAGGAAAAGAAAAGAAACGAGAAATGGCTTTTTTTTTTTTTTTTTTTTGGTACTGGGGATTGAACCCAGACGCCTTCTACATCTGAGCTACACCTCCAACCCTTTTTATTTTTTATTTTTAAACACTATCTCACTAAATTATTGAGGCTGACCTTGAACCTGTGATCCTCATGCATTAGCCTCCCAAGTACTGGGGTTACAGGCATACATGGCCACATTCAGCTCAGAAAATTGCTTCAAAAAATAGTAATAATCAAAAGCCAGGTGTGGTAACATGGTTTACGCACAATTTGTAAACCTAGTACTTGGAAGGCTGAAACAGGAGAATTTAGAGTTTGAGGCTAGATTCAACAACTTAGAGAGCTCCTGTTTCAAAAAAAAATAAAACAAAAAATAGGGCTGGGGTATAGCTTGGAGGTAGAATGCCCCTGGATTCAATCCCCAGTACCATAAATAAAAATAATGGTCATCATATGGTACTGAGGGGTGACAATATTTTGCTTTGGCTAAGAGTTCATTCAACTTTGTCCTGCTTCTTTGTAAGATTTGCTCTTACTCTTTGAAAAATCTTACTATTGGAAAAAGTAATTCTCTCATATAATTAAGGATTAAAAACTAATCAGTGACTCCTTCTGGGCTGAATTTATGAGAGCTCTGGTTTTTTTGTTTGTTTGGTTTTGGTTTTTTACCAGATTTGTTCCCTCTCTGCACTGAAGATTGTGGCTTCTGGTACCCACTTTTGTAGGGGTGCACCAGGGGGTATTGAGGAACAGAATGTACACTGGGTAAAAATTATACTGTGCACTTGTGTAAATAGGAATGTCCAGCATAAAGGACCTTCCAATCTTTCTGTTTTATCTTGTACCAAGCCAGGGCCCCTACAGATAATAAATGTTTAGTTACATTGGACAAAGTCAAGAAGTGGTTTTATTGGACAAGACGTTCAGGGACCTTCACAGGTTTCTCCACTGCGAGGCTAGCTGTGTACTTGAAGAGTCCCACAGTAAACATCTCAAGGGCATCAGCACTGGGCTGGAGAGATGGAATCAGACCTATTTTTTTTTTTTTTTTTTTTTTTTTTTTTTGCAGTATTGGGGATTGAACTCAGGGGCATTCTACCTCCAAGCTATACACCCAGCCCTATTTTTTATTCTTTATTTTGAAACATGGTCTCACTAAGTTGGGGAGGGCCTCACTAGGTAGCTGAGGCTGGCCACGAACCCAGATCCTCCGGTCTCAACCTCTCAAGTACTGGGATTACAAGTGTGTGCCACCACGCCAGGCTTTTGGAATCAGACCTGTTTTCAACAGGCCCATATTTACTCCTCTTTTTCCCATGCATTATTCTGAACGGACAAGACTGCAAAGTCTTCGGGTTTGAGGACTCTTCCCTTGGGTGTTCTCTTTTCCTTAGAGAGCTAGTAAATTCCTAAAGCCCTTTCTCCTTTGATTTGCCTTACGTTCATTTTTAAAATGATAAGGAATGTTCTGAAATGAATAGTTGAGACAAGCCATTTATATAGTCCCTGACAGGTCCTAGATGTTTTAGTAGATAACTTTCTTATTCCTCCGTCTCTTGTCTTAACTTCCCAGTTGAATGTGAGAGGCCCTTTATTTTCTATTGAAAATGGAAGCTTAGCTCGGCGGCGCATCAATTCATTACACAACATACATTGGTTGACCCATCTATTTGGCACCAAGAGTTTGCAGCCTAACAGGGAGGGGCGAGATTGCTGCTCAGTGCAGCCTGATTGGGCAGGTGCTATAGAGAATGCAGGACAGAGGTTGAGACGGGAGGAGAGGCCGGATGGTGAGGCAGGGAGAAGCCAGAGGAGAACACAGGAGACTTGGGCCGCCTGTTAGGTGAGAGAGACCGGCCCAAGATTTGAAACAATGATGGTAGAAATGGAGGGTCTCATAATGTGGTGGGACTAAAAGTGATCCATGCAAAGTGGGGGACCAGAGCTGGGCTCACTGTTTGAAGAAGGAAGCTGAGATGGAGCGCCTTCCTGGTGGAAGGAGGCTAGAAGCCCCGATGATCACTGCTTGAGCCGAGGCTTAGAATTCAGGTTTTTGTTTTTTGTTTTTGTTTTTGTTTTTTTGTGGTACCGGGGATTGAACCCAGGGGCATTCTACCTCCCAGCTACACCCCTAGTCCTATTTTTTATTTTTTATTTTTGAAACAGGGTCTCACTAAGTTGCAGAGGGCCTCACTAAGTAACTGAGGCTGGCCGCAAACCCAGATCCTCCTGTCTCAGCCTCCCAAATGCTGGAATTACAAGCATGCGCCACCACGCCCGGCTTAGAATTGAGATTTTGCTCTTGAAAGGCAAGTGCAAAACCTAATGATTGGCGCAAGGACTGGGAGAGGGAAGAGGGAGAAAGAGAACAGCACCCCAAAAAACCAAACCTCTGCAAGCCCAATGTTAAAGACAGCCTAGCCAGGCCTAGTGGCGCATACCTGTAATCCCAGTACTTGGAAGGCTGAGACAGGAGGATTGCAGGTTTGAGGATAGCCTTAGCAACTTAGTGAGTCTGTCAGCAACTTAGCAAGACCTTGTTTCCAAATAAAAAATAAAATAAGGCTGGGAGTATAGCTCAGAGGTAGAATGCCCCTGGATACCATCACCAATACCAAAATAAAAAATAAAGATAGCCAAGATGATCAAAAGTCAGAACGTGAATTTGCTGCAAATTAAAACAATTTTTAGATGGATCTAGTTAAAGTCATTTGTATAGACTGATCCAAGGAGAAAATTAAAAGTATCCATTTTAAAAGAATGTGGCAAAAAGGAAACAAGAGCTACAGACAGGAAA
>PVLC010042711.1:0-12835 GCA_004027655.1 Graphiurus murinus | reverse complement strand
TGGTACTGGGGATTGAACTCAGGGGCATTCTACCTCCGAGCTATACCCCCAGCCCTATTTTTTTTTTTTATTCTTTATTTTGAAACCGAGTCTCACTAAGTTGCGGAGTGCCTCACTAGGTAGCTGAGGCTGGCCGCGAACCCGGATCCTCCGGTCTCAGCCTCCCGAATGCTGGGATTACAAGCGTGCGCCACCACGCCCGACTACTCCCAGCCTTTTTTATATTTTGTTTTGAAACAGGTCTCAGGTAGGTTGCTGAGAGTCTCCACTAAGTTGCCAAGGCTAGCCTCAAACCTGTGATCCTCCTGTCTCAGCCTCTCAAGTACTGGCATTACAGGTGTGTGCTACTACGTCCAGCTTTTATCTTTCTCATTTTTTGTTTGTTTTGTTTAACTGGTTGTTATTTTTAAGAAATATTTATTGAACACAAGTCACATGCTGGGAGGGAAAAAAAGTGAGCCTGACACTGTTTCCAGAGGCAGAGAAGTGAACCAGGTCATGGCTCAAGGTCTCCTCCTGCCCCTAGACACTATAATGTTTTACAGAAAAGGTTGAAATAATAAAAAAAAGAATGATCCTCTCCCCTAAATTACTAAGTATAGGTAAACAGAGGTACCCAAGTTGATGCTGGCATCAGTGCAATTGTGGGAAAGAATTACTACTAGAAGATAAAACTAGTCATTTTCAGCTTGCCACAAAATTACAGTGGATGAAACTCAATCCGAGGTCAGTCACAGTGCTTTCATTTCCATTGCAGTGCTGATACCATCTCTCTCAGAGAATCACCAGCTCATTTTACTTAAGAAATGCCACTTTCACACCACCCAGCATTTCTCAAGTCAAACTTGTGGGTGGTGCAGTCAGACCTCACTGCCTGTACTTTTGGTTTCCTGGCCAGCTATGAAGACAAGCCCTCATACTATTGGGTCAGTCTTAGTATGCTGGGTAACTTTTCAACCTCCTGCTGCTCAGGGTCTTTGGAAAGGACGTAGATATACTGCATCTACTGTTTCCCTGTCCTCTCTGTGGTTTTTTAGTTTATGATCTTTTAACAGTTTCGGTGAGTCAAAATACAGTTATATAGCACTAACTGTATATGAGGTACTGTTTCTGGCTCAGTCTTCACAGACCTTCCTCCACAGAACCAACTAAAGAATATAAGCAGAACCAGTGATTTGCAGGGTGAAAACAACAAAACCTGAAATGTTATAGCGTTTGCCTATTTCTGTGGTGTAAATACCTACACAATCACCAACATCAGTCTACCAATGTGAGGTCATCAAGCTGGGAAAAAAAAGTGCACAGTTGTTTTACGTAACTGGTGCAAGAAAAGCCAGAACACCTCTGAACAGGCCAGTAGATAAGTATTAACTTGGTAAATGCATAGGTGACATCATGAGTAAATAAAAAAAAAGTGTTGATATTTTAAAAACCTTATACATATATATATATGTATATATAAATTATAAAGAGATAATAAGGGCACTAACCTCTGCACATTTATTATTTCATTTAATCCTCATCACAACCTTCTGAAATAAGCACTACTGACAGTTAAGTTTTACAGAAAAGGTGGTTTGGCCCAAGACATAAATTGCTCAAACCCAAAAGCTAGTAAATAATGGAGCTAGGATATAAACCTATGTGAATCTAGTTCCTGAACATGCATTTTTAGCTTTTATTCTCCACTGCCTCTCTTAGAAAGCATGCTAGTTTGAGAACACCAAAAAGGGTATATGAGCACATTTGGAAGCAGAGAATCAAAAGAATCCTTTAAAAGTTATAGCTGAGGCCTAAAATGCAACATGCTCTGTGGCAGAAACTTCTACTTCTGTTTCCTATGTGCATGCTGATAGACTAGATTTCTAGTCCCACTTATTGTTTTAAGTAACGATGTTGAGTGATGTGTGTGTGTGTGTGTGTGTGTGTGTGTGTGTGTGTGTATGTATGTTTCAGTCCTGGCCCAGAGATTGTTTATTCTCTTTCTCACAGTGTCACCGAGTGGAAGAATCACCGAGTGAAGAAGGATGATAGTATAAAGTTAGAAGGAGTTTGGACCTCCAAACAGCCATGAGAAAGACTTCTCAACTAAAAATGTCATTGCTGGACCCTGAAGTGTTAAATCTCTGAGAATTCTGGATTTTACAGCAGGTAGTAATACCTTGGCTGTTGCAAAGAGTGAATGAGACCTGGCTGAATAGAGATAAGAACAGTGTTCCCAATAGAAGAAACAGAGTAATGAAGGTTAGGCCCAGGATCAAGAACTGACAGAGTCCAATGTTTTTGGAACATAAGTTAGGAGGAATAGAGAAGGGAGAGATCGTACTGGAAAAGTAGACAGAGCTATAACATCAGAACCTTGGAGCCATGTGGGATCTTTATGTTTTGTCCAAAAGAGTATTGGAGAGAATACGTGCTTCAGAATGTTCCCTGTGGCTGCAGAATAGAGGATGAATTACAGAGAGACAAGACTAAACCCAGGGAGATAGGTCTGGAGATGGCTGAAGTAGCCCAGGGAAAGGATGGTAACAGTCTGGCCTCTGATGATGCCAGTGAACTTGGAGAAAGTCAACGGATATGCAAGTGTTTTTTTTTTTAAAAATTAGAGACTCTAGCACTTCATGTCAGAAACACTAGCTACACTGCACAGACACAAACTACAGCAGGATTCCCCCTTTTACCTGACAGATTGTTACCAGAGATAGAACCAACACATATGACCTAGCCCCAGTCATAGCCTGCATCCTGCATCCATGAGGAATTTCTTTATTGCAAATAATAGAAAGTAACTCTAGATAGCTTAAACAGATAATTATTTATTAAAGGACGCGAGATCATTCTGAGTATATGTTCAAGACACGAGATCATTCTGAGTATATGTTCAAAGGATAGAAAAATAGAATAAAGGTGTCTGCTGTTATGGGTTATGCAAAATCAGAGTATGATTTTAGTCACTGAAGATGTAATTCCCCCCACTGCTGGCCTGAGGCTCCAGAGCTGTACCTCCATCACGGACAAGGATGGTTACAGAATATGTTGGCTGAAATCTCAGACACATCTGTTTCAGAAATCAAATGTAATCCCCACCATCCCTGACATAGTAGTTTTGTCCCCAGGTACCTTTTCCTTTGTAGCACTAGCTTCCAATTCATATTTTGGCCAGACTATTCTGCTTGCAAATACCAGAGCCACATGACTAAACCTTACCTGCCAAGAAAGCTGGGAAGATAAATGGTTGTATCTTCTGTAGTGGCAGGTTACTTTTAAGATAGTAAATTCCTCCAACATGGAAGAATGCTCAAAGGTGACAGATGATCAAAAAATGACAAGTGCTCACCTGGTCACTTTCCAGGAATAACTAAAGCTCACATATTAATTAGTTAACATAAAAGAAAAGCATGCATTGAAAGGGGCAGAAACCAGAATGGTCTAAGATTTTAAAAAAAGTTTTTTTTTGTGTGTGTGGTACTGGAGGGGCATTCTACCTCTGAGTTACAGCCCCAACCCCATTTTATTTTTGTTTGGACACAGGGTATCACTAAGTTGCAGAGGGAAAAATAGTCTTATTTCAAAACAATCAGGATACTAAGAAGAGATAACCAATATTGAAACACAAATCCATTCATAGTCTTCAAAATACAGGATCTATCTTTATTTCATGAATGCATTCCTCAACTATTTTTTTAAAAGTAAAGCCACAGAAGTTGATTATCAAAAGCAATTCTGTATAGAATCTTTTCATAAAGCAGATAATTACCTCTCAGCATGTTTATAACCCTAGTTGACTTATATTGGTTTTCTCAAAGTAGAACACAAGTATTCAATAAACAAGGGAGAAAGAAAGGGATAGCAGTTATTAATGATTCAAAGAGTATCTGGTGATGGGTAAGGTGTCTAGCTGAAAACTATGACCTGGTTATATAGGAAGAGGTTATATGAGGCACCTCTGGCAAAGTGCAAAGAGTCCCATAGGTCCTAGGAGACCCAACTGTTGGAAAAGGGAACAATCCCACCTAAACTGAAGGTCATGAATTAACTTCCAATTATTGAACTGTTCAACATCAGAGTCATGCCAACAATTCTGAGGCCCTTTTATGTACAAAATATTGTGCCAGAATTCACTATTGAGAAGATGGACAAACTCACATTCCAGATAGAAAGTCTGATCTGGACAAATATAAAACATGGTGGTGGTGGTGGGGGGAACAAGATAGAAATCAAAGGGGTGTTTGGGTTCAGAAGAAGAAAGTAATTAATTCAGGAAGAAAATGAATCAGCTAGAAGGAGAAGGTGGCATCTGAGCTGGGTTTGAAAGATGAGAAAGTAGAAGAACCAGAAAATTCAATCCAGTGCAAAAGTGTAAAGTTACAGAAATGTAGGCTCTGGCTGCAGATAGCCAAGATGGGTGTATCTATAGCACTGGGAACCATGGCAAGAAGGGGTATAATGCAGTGTGGATCTGGAAAGGCAGGCTAGGATCAGAGGGATGAGGACTTTGAGTATGTGATATTCAAACCAAGACATGTTTGAGAGAAGAAAGGAGGGTTATGATGCTAAGACCACAGATGTAAATCTGGATTGTCCTGGACAAACTTAGATTCAAGGCAATGCTACACTTCGGTATTATACCATGACTTGCTTCTCTAAGTCAAGGGGAGTCAGTAATTACTTTCCAACACAGCAGTGACAGAGATTGTGGTTGTGAGTTAGATTTTAGAGTAGTAGCAGGAAAAGTCTATATTCAGGGTTGGTTCAGTTGAAAAATGAGCCCCTAGTGGGACAGAAGTAATGGGAAAAAGGAGGAAAGAAAGGGGAGTTACAGGGGTATTTTATTGGGTATATTTGTAATCTATGGCTTAATTCTTTCACATACATGGTCAAGTACAAGATAAGCAATTATGGAGAAGTTAAGAAGAAAACACTTCCACAATTTGAGCCCTTTAATGATGGAGTTTTAATCTACTTACCAAGAGTCCATCCTTAGCTACTGGCTTCTAAAACACAAGACTAAAGGTTAGATATAACAATGGAAAACTCTCCACATTATATGAATTAGGTTTAAAGAAGAGAGTGTCCTGCCCTAAAATATCTTTCCCACTGTTCAGTCACCACTACCTAAAATTCTCCATTTGTGAGTTTTAGAGATTGCTTTCTGCTTCATCAATTCTCCATACAATTCAAATGTCCTGGAAGGGAAGATTCTTTAAATTCTTATCATTCTCCATTCAATTATACCTTTCTTATCAGCACTTCTCTTATCATACTATTTTCTTCTTTGCATTATCCATGCAGAAGTAAGTTTTGTTCACCTTTCTCCCTCGTCCTGGTTTCTAATCCTTTGAGGGTAGAGACCTTCCTATTCATCTTTGGCATCTCAGCAACTAATCCTGTATCTTGTATACTGAGTAATAGATGTTTAATGTCAGCTTTTCCACTGGAGAGCTTTGAAACCTTAGACAAAGTCATTTAACCTCCCAAGTTTCTCTCTCTCTCTCTAACTTATCTAAAAATGAAAGCATTAAAAAAATCTACTTCTCACATCATTAGGAGGCTTGTACTGGAACATATCTGGCGAATTTTAAGTCACTACAAAAATACAAATCAATATTTGCAAGCATCTAATATAATTCCTGGCAAGTATGGTTGTGTTGATTAGATGAAAGAATGAATGTGCAACCCTTTTGTAAATTCCCTTTCCATACTCCCCTAGAAGGGTCTGAAGTTAAGCAGGGGGACAGAGTAGGGACAGAGCCAAGGATAATGATGTTGGCATCATAAATTGGCATGTGTGTCTTCTTTTGATGCCAAAGCAAAGAGGAAATTTCACTGTGCCCTGGATCCAGAGCCTCTCTGGTGCTGTCAGTCACCAACTTCTCAGATAATCTCTGCCTCCTTGGGGTGACTCCTTCCTAAGACTTCCTGGTCAGAATTTACTATTCATGTGTCAGCTGTGTGGCCCAATTTCAGCCTATTATTTTCATTTACTGGTTCTTAGTTATTTAATGCAGGTTTTTTCATCTGCTTCTCTTTGAATCTGTTATCTAAATATATATCTGCTGAGCTCCAATTATTTTTACTTCTTTTCCTTCTAGCTCCCCAGCCAATTTCAAAAGCTGCCTCTTTAAACAGTCAGTTTATAAGTGGGTGACTTGGAACATCTTTAAGTAAAGCTCAGTCTCATTATTTTCATAAACCCCCTCATTCCTTTCCGCTCTCCTCCCCAAGAAACACCAACTTCATAAAAATCACGTACTGGGCGAGGGACATGGAGACACGATGAAAATGTGGTGGGGAGAATTATTCACAGGAGCAGATGGCAGGGCTGAAGGAAAGAATGCTGGCACCAGGGGTGTCTCCTGAGACAGGCAGTGCCCACCCCTGGGGGGAATATGCACTCCAGCAGCTAACGGAGAGAAGCACCCTTGGAGAAACATTGAAGTTTGGTGACAATACAGCCAGGGGCAATGACATGTTGAAAGCAGAAAGGACACTTGGATCATCACACCATTTCCACAGGGTGCCCCGGAAGGACAGGCAGCTGTATTCCTCAGTGTCAGCACCTTCTTTAAAAGCATCTACGAACTAAGAGGGGGCTGCAAGGGTGGCCACATCCTGGCTCAAGTTAGCTCTTAGCCCATCTGTTACTATTTATCTGGGTCAGTGATAGTTAAGAATTTAACACAATAACAGGAAAATTGTCTAGCTTGATTTGGGACTATTTTTCCCTTTCCTATTAGGAAATCATCTGTAGTGCATCTTCACTACATGTGCCCAAATCCTGGATAAAAGCTTCTGGTGACCTATACAAGCTTGAGAAGTAGCTTCCGTAGAGATGTAAAGCAGTTTTAAAGTCTGATTACCCATAAGTCCACACACACAAAAAAAATCCCTATTGCACTGGTGAAACCAAATCATAGTTAAATAGGTTTTCTAGAAGGATAAATTTGGATCTGAAATTGGGAAGAACCCACCAGTGAGAGAAAGAAAATCTATTTTTGGAAGATCTGCCCCCACAGTGAGCACCAATTAGGCCCTGATGTAGGTTTTAGGCTGATAACCAGGAGAGCATTGCAGACTGACAAGAGGATAGCATCCCTCTGCAGCAGTGGCGATAGTATTGCCTTGGAGCAGAGGACAAGTTCCAGGGGTCCAGTGGGACATAAGAGGGACCCCACCTGAAGAAGGAGAAACCTTAGATGAGCAAAGAGGGTTACTTAACTGAAGGTGCGGGGTGGAGGTGGGAACACCCTAATACACATGATGTACTTTCACAAACATAGCAAAGTCAATCACTAAACTGAACTTGAGAAGGAGGGGGGGTGAGGGAGTGGGGTGGGAATTGGGGAAGGGTTAAATGAGAGATGTGTGCATGTATGCCTTTACCAGCTTGTACCTAACAAAGATGTATAATTACAATGTACCAATAAAAATAAACAAATAAATAAAGTGGGTGAAAACTGCCCAAACCATGCATGGGTATTAAGCTAAGAAAGGATTTCACTTTCAGAAGTAAAAGAGAATTTAAAGCCCTTTCAAAAAAGAAGGGGAAAAATTGAGTCAGTGTGGGGATGGCGAGAGATCTCCTTGCATTAACTCCCAGCTTTGTGATGTGGGGCAAGTCCCTAAATTTCTCTGAACCCCAGTTTCACAGTGCTTTGCTGCAAGCACTATGAGGATTAAGTATGAGAGTGTTTGCAAAGTTTTCTGCACATAGAAGAGCAGTAGGGAAAGCAGAGGCAATGGTGACCCCATGACAGCAACAACAGGGATGGATGTGAAAGGGAAAGAGGGACTGTGGATGAGTTGGAGGAAGGAGAAGAAACCAATCAAGACTAATCTCTTAGAGGGGAGGGAGTAAGAATCTTTACAAAAGTAAGTCAAAGCCACCTAAAAAGAAAGGGTAAGAGAGAAAGACAGAATTCAATGTAAGGTAGTGATGGGGTGGGCATGGGGGTGGGAGTTCTTTTCAACTCAATTTCCTTCTAGCTAACAGGAGGAAAAAAAAGCTTTTGAAGGCCTAAAAGAAACAGATAAGTGCTTTACACATTGAAAGATACTACTCTCAGCTCTTGAAAATGCCCTCAACATGTATAATTATTTTTCTTTTATAAATAGCAAGTTCACTCTATCTTATGGATTATCAAATCCTTAGGTTCGATTCTATTTTAAAAACTTGAATGAGGATACACTAAGTATCAGGCATTATACTAAGGCTAGGCATCCAAAAATAAATGAACAGGAAAAAGGAGTTTGTGGGGTGGAAGGGAAAAAAGACATTGATGTACCCCTAAATATACTGCTAAGTAGTAATGCTATGAAATCACTGTGGAATACTTTGGGAGTACACGCAAATAAGACATCACGTTACCACCTAACAGGCATGAGACTCTTCATTTAAAAAGTACTATTTGCTTTGGGCCTGGAATACTGACTAGAAATGAGTAAGGCAAAGAGACAGCTGAGCACAGAGCACAGAATGATTAGGGCTGCAAGTATCCATGGACTGCTCATAGGTGTGTGAACCTCCATACTCAAGCAACTCAATGCTTTCTACTTTCTTGCTCTCTAATTCTTGAGCAATCATTCTTGAAAATCTTGACCAATTTGGGTACCCAGGGTCTACATTACTTTCATTCAATAGAATATTGACTGGTTTAAGTACTTCATACTGAAATGTCCATGCATAAAGAAAATCTGGTATATACATACAATAGAATTTTACTAAGCCATTAAGAGCAACCAAATTATATCATTTGCAGGAAATGGATGGAACTAAAGAATGTTATGGTAAGTGATATGAGGCAGTCTCAGAAAGTCAAGGGTCATATGGTTTCTCTCATCTGTAGAAGACAGAAAATAGGAAACAAAAGGAACTTGAGATAAATGAGGAGAGAGACCAGTACGGGAGTGGAAGGAGTTTGAGTAGGGGAGGTGGGAAGGGGAAAAACAAGGCTTAAAGAAGGAAACAGATTAAATAATGCTGTGTCCATCTATGAAGGTATCACTACTAATCTCACTAACATGTACAGGGAAGGAGGAGGAGGAGTGGGGTGGGATGAGGAAGGATACACACGAAATGCTGTGTGCTTGTATGTTTGTATCACTTTGAATCTCACTATGATGTATTATTACAATGCACCAATAAAAGTATTTTTTTAAAAGTCCGTGGATATTTGAGATATTTCAGTAGTTGCCATCTGGAAATACAATGCGTCAGTGTAAAATAATGACTCCAATAGTGGGAATGTCCAGCATGTCAGTAAGTCAAAGTCAGGGCAGGAGTGAAGGAGCTGGGTCATTTGGAGCAGAGAGCCAAGTTAGCAATGGCAGACCGACGTACTTCCCTGTACTTTCCCGATTCACAGCTATGTATAAGCAGCTGCTGGAAGAAGAGAATCTATCACTGATTCTAGACACCCAGAATAGGGATATGAAGGGTAAACTTTGTTGGTTTTTTTTTTCTGTTTAACTGTATGTTCACAAGTCCCATATGGGGAAGGGAGGAAGGTTGGGTGTGCTTGATGTGTTGCATGATGCTCAGTACCCAGTATGTTGTACTTTATTTCCTGCTGTGACGGCTAAGGTGTTACTAGCAGCATGCCTAGTTTTGGGTGAGGATACTTGCTGAAACCATGATTGCAAATGTAGTGTTCACAAAAAGCCTGGCAGTTCCATAAGTGAAGAGTCACTGTGATGACAAGCCAGTGCTGCAAAATGGAATGGCAGAACTGAGAAGAAAGTGCAAGCAAAGCTTCTTGCCCCATTAGGAATTTGCCATGCACCAGGCAGTAACTTGGCCAAAGGTTACTGGCCCTTACAAAAAAAATTTTTTTCATCAGATTGTAAAGACACAAAGATATGGCAGTGAAAAATAAGGGAGGAAAAAAATAAGCATTTGGAACCATTTCAAACATATCATGGCTAGCATCCAAATTTCAGTTTAAATGATCAGCAAATATATATTGGACGCCTACAATGTGCAAGATGACAAAAAGTATAAAAAGTACATAGTCCTTAGTTCTCTTCCTCAGAGAATTTCAAGAGCATTGAAGAGCCCAGAATAAAACAAAACTTAACAAAGGTAGGCATCTCTGTACAGTAGAAAGAGCCCTGGGGAAGTAAACAAAAGACTTGGAATCAGGCCATAAGTTTGATACTTATTTGCAGTATGGCCTCTTGGATGACTTATTAAGCCTGTTTTCTCATCTATGAAATGAGTGACTTCAAATACATTTAGTCTGGAAAACAGATTTCAAGTTAGGTGCTGACACCAACCAATCAGTAGTAATTTCTGGGAGCTGGGTGATAATATGGATTCTAAAACTGTACCTGCACTCAGTGGAAAAAATGACCATTTACTTATTTATTCATTTATTTTGTATAATAATTATATAAAATAGTGGGTTTCACTGTAGCATATTCATGCATAGCACATTTGTCCTCCTCTCAAACCTCCCCGATTCCCTTTCTCTACCTTACTGAGCTCCTTTTCTGTTTTCATAAGGTCCCTTTTCCTCCTTTTTTCTCACTAGCTTCCACATATGAGAGAAAACATATACCTCTTAACTTTCTGAGTCTGGATTATTTAGCTCAACACTACACTCCCCAGTTCCATCCATCTTCCTGCAAATGACATAATTTCATTCTTCTTTGTGGCTAAATAAAACTCCATTGTGCATTAAATATCACTTTTCTTTATCCATTCATCTGAGGGTTTTTTTTTTTTTTTTTTGAGGGGGGGAGTTGGTTCTGTGCCTGTGTGTGCTACTGGGGATTAAACCCAGGAGCATTCTACCTCTGGGCTATACCCCCAGTCCTATTCTATTTTTTTTAATTTTAATTTTTATTCATACATTGTAAGCATACATCTTTGTTAGGGGCAAATTGATAATGATACATGTGCTCACAATTCTCATTTGACCCCTTCCCCAAATTCCCACCCGGCTCCCTCGCCCTCCCTCCCTCTCAAGTTCAGTTTAGTGAGTGACCTTGATATACATTAGTGTCCCCCGGCCCCTGACCAACCCCCTCGGCTAAATCAACTTCTTTGCTTTCGAGGGTCTCTCCTTTTCCATCTGGAGACCCTCTTATGCCCCATCTTCTCCCTAGCATCCGCAAATTAGGGAGAACATATGCTTTTTTACTCTTTGTGACTGGCTAATCTCACTTAACATAATGTTTTCCAGTTGCCTCCATTTCCCTGCAAATAACATGATTTTGTTCTTCTTTATGGCTGAGTAAAATTCCATTGTGTATATATCCCATAGTTTTGTAATCCATTCATCTGTCGATGGACATCTTGGCTGGTTCCATAGTTTGGCTATTGTGAATTGTGCAGGTATAAACATAGATGCACATACGTCGGTCTGATAGTTTGGTTTCCATTCTTTTGGGTAGATACCCAAAAGTGGTATGCTGGATCATATGGTAGGTTCATTCCCATTTGTCTGAGAATCCTCCATACTGTTTTCCAGAGTGGTTGCACTAGTTTGCAATCCTACCAAGTGTATTAGGAAGATACTTTAAATCACATCTAAATTGCATTACAATTCAAAATGTAAAAATGTTGCTTCTAAATTCATCCCTTTGGAAAAAATAGAAATGGGTGGATTCATATCAAAAGCAAAAGGCTAGTAGATTTGAAAACAAGGAAATGTTACATGATTAAATTAGGAATCCAGTCAGAAGCATAACATTAAGAATGTGTGCCCAGTCTATTCATGATGATCAAGCATGCATGCTTTGCTCTAAGAATACAAAGATAGATTTATCATACCATAGGTCTTTAAGAAGATAAGGGAAGTTCTGTGGAAATATGTTTGGTTCCAGTTAGTATCTAATTTTCATCAGGGTAATAGGCATGACCAAGACTTAATGTTGCAGGATTTTCTGATATGATATGTCTAGAAGACTTTCCACCTGGTTATTGGAAGAGTCAACTGAACTCAGGGTATATCCTCAGAAATTAATTACTCTAGTATATTCTTAGAGTAAGAAGTAAGAGAGTCTTTCCCTCTAATTCCACATAGGGGCTGTTAAACTTGGGTTTATTTAGGGGATGTCAGTCCTTTAAGAACATTAGTGGTATTGGACAATAATAATGACTCAAATAAAAATCAAAAGAGCAAACCTAGCATTTGAGCTGTCTTGAAGAGTGAATTAGCTCATGCTATTATAAAGTTTCCTTAGCCTCATTCATAGGCTCCAACCCATCCACTTTCAGCACTATTGCTCCAGCTCCCTCTTCCCCATCCTACCATGGAAAAGTAAAGATAAAATGCTTGGGAACAGAAACTGTGCTTTAAATCTAGAAGTTTACTATAGGAAACAAAGTTATATTTAACATTACCTAACAATGACCCCGAAAGACTAAGATGAAGAACATGTTCTAAGTGACAAAATTGTGCTTTTATTTTTATTTTTAATAATTATACTTATTCTTCACACTATTATATTTAGTTCAAGAGTTCTGTCTGCCAGCCCCTATCTATAGTATCAGAACTCCTGAATAGATACCAATTATGCACTTCATGGTCAAGTTTTTGGGGGAAAGAAAACATATTATGACAGTCTTGTGACCACTTCAGTCAGCAAAAAACATTTTCCCTTAAAGAAAAATCTCAGAAGGGAAAAAAGGTAGACATCATGGAAAACCCTATCAGGACATATGAAGTTTTCATGGACACATGAAGTCAAATTGTTCCATTCTTAACTTCTTTCAATCAGTCTGTATTTTCTTCTCCTTCCTCTTCTACCTCTTCTTGCATTTGAATTGAACCCAGAGACAGCCTACCTCTAAGCTATACTCACCCAGCCCTATCTTACTTTATATTTT
>PVLC010042710.1:0-12824 GCA_004027655.1 Graphiurus murinus | reverse complement strand
ACTAATATTCTTGTTTCTTTGCCTACTGACTGGTGCTGCTCACTGCCCTTAGGGGTGCCTGAACTCCTTACTATCTTCAAGTCAGCAAGGGCCAATTGAGTCCTTCTTTAATTCTCTCTGATTTATCTTCTGAGACCAGCCAGAGAAAACTGCTTTTAAAGAGAGTGAAAGGGGGGGGGGAGAGAAAGAAAGAAAGAAAAAAAAAAAAAAAGAACTCAGGTGATTAGGTCAGGCCCACCTGGATTATGCCTCTATTTGAAGGTCAAGTGCTATATAATCTAATCAGGGGATAAAAATGTATCATATTCACAGTTCTGGAGACTATGCAGGGTTTGGACACTGGGGAGCAGGAAATTGTCAGGACCCCCTTAGTAAAATTCTATCTTCCATAGTAGTAATGGGGGGTTATTGTAGGTGTCTGAACAAGGGAGTTACATGTTTTATATGTACTTTAGAAAGTGGCATATAAAAAATATTTTGGAAAAACGGGGGAGTGGAAGAAGTTGTCAAGGGAGGAAGTCTTATGTTTGCAATATTAAAAAAAAAGTCTGAGAACATGGGTGCATTGAAAATGGGGATCCAAAGATTAAAAGGAGGACTTGATAACTTGTTGCCTCCTTATTAAAGCCAATATTTGATTCCTGTGTGCTTTTTGGAGGAAAATTAATGAATGAATGGGGTATGCTAGGTGGGCAGAATCTTCATGCCTTTTCCTCTTAAACAAGGAAAACTTTATTTATATACTGAGATCTCATTTTTTTAAAATGTGCTTTTAATTGGTGTATTATAGTCTCACATCATAATGCAAATCACGTTGACAATGACATACACACACATAACACTTGGTGGGCCTCCCCACCTCCTCATTTCCCTCCCTCCTGAGATCTCATTTTTAAGTGAAATGTATTCTATTTTTGTTAGTTGATACAAAAATAAATTGAAGCACCACTGGGCCTTTCTGACATCCTCATTTTATGAGTGAGAAAATAATAGCTCAGAGAGGGGAAGTGGCATACAAGAGTCTCTTAGCTCTGCCAAGTGTGCAGTTTAGTTTGAGAAGAGACAACTCACTGGCAAAGAATGATTAAAGGGCATACAGGACACAAGAAAGGAAAGCTTGTTCAAATATATCATGAATTCCAAAGGAAGCTGGGGTCAGCTTGGCATGGAATTTGCCAGGAAAATGTCATGGGAGAAAAGCTGGTATTGGTCTGGCTGCTAAAGGAAGTAACAGAGAGAAAGTGGGAACTGCCTAAAGCGGTCTTCAGGTAGGGCCTGCCAAGCTGGGGAGGAAGAGAAGCTTGAGAAGTAGTACTGGGTAGTGACTTTGGCTTGGGGAGCTCATGAACCTCAGTTTTTCCAACTATAAAATGGGGCTAATAATTATGCCCCAAAGTGTTGAATTCAGAACTCTTACAAGATTCCACGTAATCCATTCATACCTTCTAGTGCTGTTGTGAGTCCTGGGTGAAGGAAAGCACGTTCAGCATAGGACCCGCACATGATCATTACAGCATATTAAGAACTATTTGTGGTATTATTTAGGGAATGAGAGACTTCAGAATCTGGAATTCAGGGAGAGGGGCTGAGCTTTTAAACCAGAAATCTTTCACTGTGAGATATAGGACAGTAGCCAGGTTGCAAGGAAAAGGATTCTAAATTTCAAGGGAAATGTGAGAGTATCCACTGGGGTCAGGAGGGCAGGGACTCAGGACATGTCAACATTTGGCTTGACCTGGAGGTTCAAAGTTTAGTAACTCCCTAGGGATTGGGGATCAAAGCCTTAGAGGAGTTCATAGACTGGAGGATAAGGGGTAGATGGGCTGGTCCATCAGATTGAAGCTCCTTGGGAAGGGATGAGCAGGATAAGAATGAAGACTGTGTGTGTGTGTGTGTGTGTGTGTGTGTGTGTGTGTGTGTGTGTGTAGATTTCACTGCATGGAAAGCAGAAGCTCTGCTGGGCAGTGGAAGAGAGGAAGTTGCACTTTGTGAAGGGAGTTTCCTGGAAGGAAAATGAGAGCTCCTTAGGGAAGAGTAAAGAGCCTCAGGAGGGCAGGATGCAGAGGAGGCAGTGTGGGGAGTGGTGAAGTTCTGTGAGAGCTGCTGGCCGTGGTCCACTGTTGAGGAGCCTGTGGGCTTGGCACCTAGAGAGACTTCGGGAAAAACCCGGGGCCCTAGGCAGGGCTCCTGGTGTCTGTGGAGCTGCAGGTGTGGCAGAAGGGGGGCTGCTCGCACAGAACAATGTGGCTGACAGTAAGGCTGCCACACTTAATGATGCTTAGAGGATGCCCTGTCTCTTTCCTAGTCTAACAGCATTATAAACAGCATTCAGAGTACCTTTCTCTGAGCCTATGAACCATAAAAAAGGCTGTAAGACAGCTCTGGAGAGGTACTTTCGTCTTGTTTATGATGTGTGTACTAATTAGAAAGCACTGTGTGCTCTGTGGTATAAAACTTTGTAGGGGGTCTATGTCGTCATGATTATCAATAATAATGAATGGCATAAACATTTAGAACAGGTGTTGGTAATGCTTGAAGAAGAGACTACAGGGGGTCTTGTTCCTTGGTTTTGCCTCTTCTCTACCCAGAAAGGAGGCAAACGAAGCATCTGACCACAGCTCATCATTGGGAGGCAGCGCCTTGGTGCACCAGAGCTTTCATTCCATTGTAGAAGAATACTGCCACTTTGTTGTCATCTGAGGCACTCCTAATTTCTTAAATCCCATTAAATGTAGTGTTATTTACTCAAGCTTTTTTCCCCAGAACTCTGCCCTGGAGTGTTTGTAGGCGGTTACATTTATCTCTAACATTACTCCCTATCAAGTAAAAGAAACAAAACAAAACAAACCTCAGCAAAAATACCTCCTTCATGAAATTCACATAAAACAGAATGAGTCTTTTTGCTACAATGTAGAATTGTTTGTAATTTCGAGTAAATGAGTCTGCAAACCAAAATAGTTAGCAGGTTTCATTTCAGGTTCACAGTTTTGACATTGTAACCCTAAATTGCATCTTATTTGGAAAAAAAATCTCAATGCAGACCTTTTTTAAAGCCTGTTGACACAAGTTTCATATGAAAGTTTTTTCTGAAGATAATATAGTAATATCTATCAACCTATTTGAATAATAAATAATTATAAAGATACCATTATTTAGCTAGAGCTTATGTTGGCCGTTTTGTTGAAAATGTTAATAGTCCTAAATCTATAGAATTAAAAAAAATCACTTTTAAGCAAGGCAGGTGGAGAAGAGTTAGAAGTTGTGCCAAATTCCATAAGATGCAGCATTGTAGAAGAGAAAAAGGACTAAAGCCATCAAACTCTCCACTAAATTGCAGTTTCACTAGCCATGCTTTAATGAAGCACTAGCACTGGAGAAATGTTTTTGTAGTGGTAGAACGGGGCAGTTATATAATGATATCCAGCGAAAACCAGTAGGAGACTGAGAGAGCAATGGTTTCCGGTTCCCTGGAGGGCTGGAAGTGTATCTTTGGAAATCACTCTGTGGTGCCTCCAAGAAAAAAGATTAACAAACAGGTATTTTTCTTTTGATGGTGGTGATGATGATCAGTAAGAGAGCAGATCAATAACTGAAATTACCTGGACTAAAGGCTAATGGAAAGCTAGGCATCAACCACCATCAAGGCCAAAGCACTTAAATAAATACATTTCCATTTTGCGTTCTGGGGAAAAGGGACAGCACGTGTCCTGACCAAATCTGGGCAATAGTGATACCCTCTTTTGGCCCTCAGTGACATTTCCAGTAAACCAAATACCAAAATGAAATATAAAAAGTAAAAGGAACTCTGTAGATTGGCTAAGTGATATCTGCAGTCATTGGTCTCTCAGGAGGCCATGACTCCAGCCTGCAGTTTCCTCAGAGCTCGTTCCTGTTTAGCCAAGACTTTCAAAGTTCCATATCATGGATGAAAAATCTTTTCCAAGCACCTTATTAAAGGCACGCCGGCGTGGACAAAATGCCAATAGGGTGGAATCTGGGTTTTATCAGGTGCTGCTTGAGGAAAAACACAGATTGCTCAGGAAAGTACTGAAAACAGAAATAAGGTTTCGAGGTTATTTGGAGGGTCATAAAAACAAAATAATCTTAAACTTTAAAAAATGTTATCATAGTATTTTACATTTGGTTCCAATATGGTGATAGTGTTTGTCCCAATTCCCCGGACAACTGGACTTTTCCTTTGGGAAAATGTATGCATTCCAATTGTGGCCTCCTTGCTTGGGCATCATTCTTATTCCCTTGTTGGGTGGAACAAACAGTCCCTGCCTTCTTAAAAGGTCCATTAGGTGAGGTAAGAACTCTCAGCAAATGCTACAGAAACCGGTCATGGGGCAGAATCTAGTTAGGTCTGAGGACACAAAGGCTTATTTTAGTTCCCTATCTCCCCATATATATATTTTATTTTATTATTTTAATTTTTTCTTCATCTAGATTGACTCTATTTTTTAACAAAGTGATGTGTATATTTTTGTAAGTGTTTTCGAATCTTTGGGGAATTAAACAGATAATATTAATAGGGTGAAGACATTTCTTAATGAAATAATTAGCAATATGACCTTTCAGAACAGGGCTTAATATTTTAATATCATAAATTTAGAGTTTGCTTAGTTTATATTTTTCTATCTTCTAGCATTATTAAATAATTAGATAATTTTGTATCTTATCTTTTGGTAGTTCATGCCCACACCAGAAATAATTTGTAAAACAATCTAATTTAGATTCTATCTGCTTTAAATAGAAATTAGTGAGAGTTGAATATACCATATATAAAAGATATAACCTGGGGGAAAGTTATTGCTTGGAAGCTTTGGAAACAAATACTAATCTTCCTTTGAGCATTATCAGGTGATTGATCAAAATGGGCAATTTAATGCACTTAACACACTTATGAATTCAAATATTAGTGATTTCACATCTTCCACTTTATTTTTAAAGTTCTGCCTACTAGTCACCATTTTCCACACAATGTTTATACTTTGCTACTGCATTATGTCAGTATTTAAGAAGACCAATGGGGATAGAGATTCTGGTTTTCAGTGTGAAACTCTATGTGCTATGCATAGGGTGTTCCATATGAAGTGAGTTTTAGTTGCGGGTCTGTCTGATACAGATCTTTACTGGAAAAGTGTGCTTGTTTTCTTTCTTTTAGCATGACTGAAAGCAATGTTGGCAAATTCATCATAGCCCTAAAGTGTCACATGGATGAGGGATTGACGTGGCTATTCTGTAGGCCTGATTGGCAGAACAACAGTGCTGACATGAGCTCCTTGAGGAGACAGTGTGTCTCTTCTGAGGTTCATTCTTTTTTGTGGGGACTCACTCTTCCTGCAGCATTGTCTATACACACACACACACACACTGAAGAACTTCCATCCTTACCTATGGATATTGATGAACCTTGGCACTGCCCACACGTGTCCCGCGCTGGCATTTCATACTTGAGCTTCTGTAGTTTCTATACTATCCTCACAGGGACTTTGGGGGGACAGCAAGGTAACATGATAAACTGATCTATACCTCCCCAGGTTAATGCGTATCTTTCCCAAGGGATAAGCCCAACTTGCTTGTTAATTTTTATTTATTTGTGAGTGACTATTAATTTAAAAATATTTAGGTATTTTGCCGTTCATATAAATTTATTTGAAATGCAAAAAGAAAAAAATCTTGACCTATAGCAATTAATTTCTTAGGTAGTTATTGTTACCCTGTCTTTTCCTAATAAGGCAACATCTGTACTATTTTTTAATATTGAATGTTATTTTATTTTTTTACTAAACTTGAATTCTATTGTGTCCAGTAGAATTCAAAGTGTACTAATATTATCATCATTACCAAGAGTGATGATAATGCCTTCTTTTTTATTGCACACCTACCATGTGCTGGGGATCTACATAAAGCATTTCAAGTAATTCTCAGTATAGTCCTGCTTTGGGGAGATTGTGATTTGCCTTTTACAAGATAAGGGAAGAAATTGAGATGTCAGATCATTTATTCACATTACAAACCAAATGAATGGACAAGTTAGTTAAAAATTCTTTATTAAATGTTTTTGGATAACAAGAGTACCTCTTGCTATTTTGAAATACAAATATAGAATTACATAGGAAATTATGCATGTCATTGGAAGTTAGACTCATTCTTAGAATAACATTAAGAAAAAAAAAAGTTAAGCTGGGCATGATAGAGCATACCTGTAATCCCAGTACTTGGGAGGCTGAGACAGGAGGATCTTATGTTTGAAGCCAGCCAGCCTCAGCAACTTAGTGAGACACTCAGCAACTTAGCAAGACCCTGTTTCCAAATAAAGAGTAAAATACTGCTTGGTGTGTAGCCTGGAGGTAGAATATTCAGGGTTCAATTGCTAGCACTCTCTAAAACCAGCGAGCCAACCAACCAACCAACCAACCAAACAAACAAACAAACAAACAAACAAACTACTCTTAACAAATGCTGCATCTTTGTCTGGCGTCTTCTTGAGAATAGTTGTAAAAGATCTGATAATTTTTTAAGTAATAGATTCCTTTTTCTTATGACTTTGTGTGTGTGTGTGTGTCTGTGTGGTGCTGGGAATTAAACCTAAGGCTTTATCTACCATTGAGCATCCCTAGTACAGATCAATAAAATTTTTACATATTTGCTTTCTGATGCCCCCCCCATAGTCAAATCCTTCCTTATTTGTTAACCTTAATCAATAATTTATTCTTAAAATAGTCTTTAACCAGAATAAGCAGATTCTAAAGGTTATCACTTCTATTTTTTATTTCACATCATTAAATACGCAGCAATTACATATTTTAAACTCTTTGTTCTAAGTATGTATGTGCATTCTTTGTTTTTTTTTCTCTTACAAATATGTTAGCCAGTCTTTGGGAAACCAATATGAAAGCTGATGTCTTTGGAGATTAAGTAAAGACTGCTTTAGCCATTATTTTTCTATTTCTTGCTCTGCTAAGCACCCAATTAATGAGCTTGACATAAGATTATTCTTACCCAGCAATTTACTTTGAAAAATTAAAAGTAATACATTTACAGAAAATAATTAAATACCACATATAGTTAAAAATGAAAAGTAAATCTCTCTGACCTTTGCTCCTAAACCTAAATTTATTCTTCTCTTCTCCTTTCCTCTTTTTCTAAGTTGGGGATTGAACCCAGGCCTTGCACTTGCTAGGCAAGGACTCTACCACAGAACTACATGCCCAATCCCTTATTTTCACTTTTTTTAAAAAAAAAATAGGCATATAAGCATAGGTGTGTGTGTGTGTGTGTGTGTGTGTGTGTGTATGTGTGTGTGTGTGTGTATTGTCCGCATGCATGCGCTTACATACATACTTTATGTGGTAATATCTTCTTAAATTCAAATTATGTGGGGTGACTATCTTTACAATGTAGTCCTCCTTCCTGTGTGTAGTGCATTGTAAGAATAAGCAACTCTCAGTGTAGGACATTTCCTATTCAGTAAAGGTTTCAAATGGGAAAGAGAGTCAGGGCCAAAGAGGTAGAAGTGGAAAATAAAAAAAGTAGAAAGAAGTACAAGTTTATAGGGTATGCAGTTCAAAAATGTTGCCTACTAGATTAATAAACATCACATGAGCAATAGTGTCCTGTTAGTCAATCTAAAAAGGAAGATATAATCAGAAATATATAAGTTTTTTTATTCTGAAAGGAGAAAGTAAGGCAATTCCTAGAGGAAAGCTTTTCCTCTGGTATCCATGTTTTTGTTTTGTTTTGTTTTTTAACTGGGGCGCTGTGAGTGGCCTGTTGAGGAATAGGTCAGGAGGGCAGATGGCGGTGCCTGTCTGCTGAGTCAGCTAGATGTTTCCGCCCCCAGCATGCCTTCAGGACCCTTGCATAATGCATGGGGCCTCTGATTCAAAAACGAGGAAATTCAAGATGGTGCCAGTAGAGCATTGAACCATGCGCTGGGTCCTTGGAGTGGGGCCTGTGCAAAGGCCCAGGTCCTAACCCACTGGAGAAGCTAGCCTTGTGCGTTGAGATCTGGAGTTAGTCCAGGGCCCACCTGGAGTCCAGAAGGCCAGTGGAGAAGAAGGTGGTGCCTCATGAGGGCTGTGTTCAAATAAGTGCACATTTTGTGTTAGAGTTTCCTTCTCTTCCCTGCTTCTTAAGGGAGTGTGGTTTAGGCAGGCTAGCCTGTAGCCTTCTTGAGAGAGAAGGTTGGGGAGCATTATAAAAGGGTAGAGGAAGCCTCTGCTAGAGACCTTTGAAATGTAGCCTGAGAGTCAATGCCTAGAGTGATGGTGGCATTGGGCTAGTAAATGAGAAGAGAAGGAGGTGAGATGAGGGGTTTCTTCTCCCTGGAAAGTGCAAGGATTCAAGTGAGGAGTGCATTTACTGATTGCTTCCAATGTGTGGAGAACCAAGACAAATAAGCACACGGTCACAGCTCCTCAAGCATTAGAACAGAGGGAACCACACACCTCCTTACTAGAGCACAGACTAGGGATGCAAAACTCAGCATAGGAAAAGGCTTCTGGAGGAGGTGGCCCTCAGAGCAATCCTGAGAAATGGGTATGGGAAGAGACCTGGCTGCCCAATTACTAAGTGCATTAAACACTTTGGACTTCATTCTAAGGGTGATGGGGGAACCGTTGAAGGCTTCAGGAAGGTAGCATGGGCAGATTTGCATTTCTGAAGTATTTTCCATGCTACAGCTTAGCTGAAGTCCTTGGAGTGTGATTCTTGGACTAGCAGCATTGGCATCTGTTGTGAGATTCTCAGAAATGCAGATTCCCGGGTCCTGTCCTGACCTGCTCTATTGGATCTCTGGGAATGGGCCAGAACCCTTAGAACAAGCTTTCCAGGTGATTCTTAGGTTGTTACAGCTTAAGAACCTCTGCTGCTGAGAATAGATAGGAAGCAGGACTATTATAAATCCTTTATTTGACTAATGGAGAACCCAAGGGCCTGAGTGAATAAGTAACTTGTTAAAGATCAACTTAGTGGCCAATGATAGTTTAGACAGCGGTCTCCTGTGACCAGTCTTTCTGTGACAGAAACTTCCCAGGCAGTGAAAGGATTCTCATAGCATTTTTAAAAGGAAGATGTAATTATATGCTATATTACCCTTCAAAAACATTGCTCACAAAAGTACAAATGAAAGTAGGCAAATAATGTAAAGCATGAAAGTGATTGGTATATAATTTTTGTTTGTATCACATTTCATGTGTGATGCATATTGTGTGTCTCTCTGAGACTGGAATGGGGAAGAAGGAAGTAGCTGTTATCTTAACTCAAGCTAATTATTCTCTAAGCAGTGAATTTACTAGAACTATGACCCTGGGTAAAATATTTAATCTTTTTGTGCCTCAATTTCTTATCTATGAAATGGGGATAATAATACCAACCTGATAGGGCTGTTAGGATAAGGTGGCTTACGTGAAAGTGTTTTGTAAGTTGTAAAGCATTATAAATGTGAGTGACATTGTTTTTATCATATAATTCAAACATAACTCCAATCATTTAATATGAATTATGTCAAATTCTACAAATGGAGACTTTTAAAGCAATTATAAATTTTTTGAGACATTTTCCTAAATTATTCACAGTCTTACTCAGCAGGAAACTCACTTGAACGATATGGAAATTTTTTATTTGAAAGCCCCAATCCTATATTTTGGATTGAATCTTACCTAGTTAGTTGCCTTTTAACCTTATCTTAAGTTCTATTTTGGTGGGGATACTTAACACTTCGTGAGGTGGTGCTTTGTGCTTTAATATTTTTAATTTTGTCCTTTGAGAGATGATTCATTTTAAAGATTAAATGAGCATATAATCATTTAGCCTTCCAGAACAGCAACGTAAATGTATGAGTAATTTCTATGTAAAATTCAGTCAATGAGTGACTTATGTGACTCACCAAACCTTAAAGTAAACTGGAGTAGTTTTGTTTTCATCATTTAGAGATAAATATACTTGTTATTAACATGAGTCTTTTGGTTTTCCCATTTAAGCAGGTCATAGGTATATCTTGTAGTCATTGACTAGACTCTCTTAAGGATTTATTAGTTTGTGCCTTTCTGGTATTAGAATGTTTCATTGTTAAGGAATGCCTAGTTACCACTACAGGTGGCACTTATTCTTTAATAAATAACACTTTATTTCCATTAACACTCCATACTCCATTTAATATCAGTTAGATTCCAGTTACTATTAAAACCTATTCTGTATGTTATTTTGATATAGATGTTCTGGTTAGTTGGGAGATCTGCTTTATATGCTTCAATGTTTTAAATGTGAATTCTTTCTTGATGCTGAAGATATTTCTGAAGTGTATACTTTTCTTGAAGCATAATATTCATGCTACAGCTTAATCATTCTCAATAGCAACGCACTGTATGGCTTCCGCTCTGATTTCCTTGTGGAGTCCAGAAGAGCTGAGGTGGGTGGTGCCTGTCAGCTGGGGAGGCACGTCTGGGACCACCCTGCAGAGTGGATAGCATAATCTCTGCTGTAAATGAGTGAACTTCTATCCCTTACCCTCAGCACTAGCTCCTTCTATTTGCTTTGTCCTTGCCTGCCTCTGAATTCTGTCTTCTGGAATCAGACTTAGTTTACCCAGTCTCCTACCTTGAGTAACTCTGCCAGCATTTTTTTCCCTTTTATTTAAAGGTAGATGATGGGGTAGTCAAAGCTTTTATTTATGTTTACTGCTTTATATAGTTATGCTATTTTAAGTTAGTAGAATTATTTTATGTAATTGCATTTCTTGACCACTGTAGAACCAATCTATATCCCTTTCATATCCCATGTGTTTCTGTATATTTAGGAAAAAATGTATTTAAGACATGTCTTAGATTCAGCCATATCTGAATTCAAGCTTTTCTTTCAACTCAATTTTTCTAATTTAATTCCTAATTCCATTTTGAAGTAATAGCATAGGTAATATTACTATTAAACACACAGAACAATTGTATTTAGCAATCTTTTTTCTAAATTGGAAGATTGCAATTTTATCCTGAATCTTTTTTTCCTGATTGTAGTGATTTTTAACATGATAGAAATATATAACTATAATTAATATTCTAAATTTTTAGGAAACAGTTGTTGAGTACTGTACCTAGCTTTCAGTCCAAACAGAAACAAAATGATCATGCACATTCAACTACAGAATTTTAATATAATTTCAGCCTCTTAACTAGGCTATCCTACAGTTTTACTTAGTCAAAGGTAAATTAAGTTCCCAGAAAATCTGCAGTATACAAGAGATGCAGCTATTTTGATACATATGAAGACTGACTTAAATGATATTTGAAATGGGAAGATGTTTTTAGGACTCAGTAAAAAATATTTATATTCAAAAGTTAAAAATATTCTTCCTTTTTTTCTAGCAAAAATTTAAACAAAACAAAATTAAAATAATGAATGATGTTTTCTATTATACTTATTGTAATTATCTCTTTTGCTTGAAATTTTATTTTTTGGCTTCATATGAAGTGATAGATCATTACAGCCAATTTGTGGTTTTAACAACCAGAAGTAACTGACTAATGATGCTATTCATATTTGGTTGGAAATTAAAGGAGTCTCATTTTGCATGTGTGTATGTGTGTGTGCGCGTGCGCACACGAGCTTGTGTGCGTGCATGCACATGTGTGTATTTGTGCTTATATTCTGGATTATTTTCTTCATATCTGAAATGCCAAGAATAATTTGTAAAGCAATTCTGAATTTTTAGTATTCTCAAACTCCAGGGGTTTAATCTTTAAATTCTTTTTTCAATATTTAAAAAAAAAAATCAAATTATTGTTTGAAAAAGCCTTACTTTCAAAAAAGAAGAACTTTTGTCTTTATAGTCGAACAGATGAAAAGTAGAGATCTTAAGCATTTAAAATATCTTAAATGCCCTCTATACTACTTTACATGTACAACTTGGATGCCTTGGCACATATTTAGTTTCATTCAAGTTTTCCAGTTTTCGTTCTGAAAAGGAAGCAAAATATTGAATCCTTTTTCCAAAGGAAAATGTTTGTAGTGTCATGAGAAATGAGAACAGATGGCATTGTAAAGCTTTGGGGAAAAGTATAGCACTTCAATTCAAATTGTTAGGCAAAGTCAGAGACAAACACATAGCTACCAATTGTAGTTATTTATATGACTTGATTCAAGCGTGTTAAACCAAAAGTGTAAAAGGTAGAATTTTGTTTCTTACATTAAATGAAAACATTTTCCTAATTTACAGTTTAGACCTCACCAAGTGGATGCCCAGGCAACCAGACTTTATTAGGAAAAAAGGTATCAGAGAAAAGTAGTCTTAGTCACTTAAAACATATTCTATAATTTCAGGTTTCACAGTGGGCAAGTTTACCCAGATGCAGTGTGACAGCCTATTAGCAAAATAAACAGATCTTCTGAACTTGGAACCCTCTGCTCTTTTCCCTCCACTTTTAAGTAAATTGGCTTTGCAGTGCCTCAGCCTTGCAGCGTGGGTTGTGGTAGGGTGCATTAGCTTCTCCCCACACTGTTCTGATTGAGCAGCAAGGCGTCCATTACCAGTGCCCTATCCAAAGTGACGTTTCCATACAGGCTGCCTGCTGTTTCATTCATAACCACAAAACAGACTGAAATGACTTTACTTCTTTTTACAACTTGCAAAGAGTTAATGGACTGTGCTGGCCCCCTGCCAAAACCTTTAAGAAACTTTATTAATGTGTTATGAGGCCCGGACACCATAGTGTGGGATTTTATTGGTTATTCATCTTAATGAATAAAAATATGTATGCACAATTAAAGCCACATTCTCTCGCAATTGCCTTCTAATAAATGTTGAGTCTTTGTCAGAGCTCCTC